>JAIUND010000185.1:0-101334 GCA_034699125.1 Gisinianus flammeolus | reverse complement strand
ACAAATTCGACATGTACTTTGTATTTATACACACTCTACGTCCCCATTGTCATTTTTAATCACCAAAAATTCAAAAAAATTGGTGGCACCGAAAGTTCACAAAATCAACTTTGTTTTTGAATTTTGACAAAATTTACCGATGGTTGTTTTACATGTGCGTACACATGGTCTCCCATATGTATTCACATGTAAAACAATTTGTTTTACATGTGAATATATATTAAACTTAGTATGTACTCACATGTAAAACGACCATCGGTAAATTTTGTCATAAGAAACTGTCCATAAATAAATTGGCCACACTGTATATCATTGTATTTTAATTATTTTATACTATAAGATTATCAACATTTTTCGACAAAAATTGACTTTGTACAAAATGCACACTGAAAAATGAAAAGTAGTGAAAGGATAACGTTAGCTTTAGGTATTTATGAGATTTTGTTTTATTTTGTTAGCATTCAAGGAAATGACGATTTTACTTATACCATGTACTTAATTGCCAAATTCGATCATCCCTTCAATTTGGAGACATAAATTTAATTTTGATTTAAATAAGATAGAAGAAATCCAAATATTTATTATGTACTTACATCATTACTTATGACACATTGCATTGCAAAATTGTAACATGACAGACAAGGTGTTATTGTGAACGGGGAAAATTCATTACTTTTCCGTACTTAAGGAAGTATTTAAATACTTATACAGTGTGGGCAAATTATTTGGGGACACTTTCTTATGACAAAATTTACCGAACACATGTAAAACAAATTGTTTTACATGTGAATACATACTAAGCTTAGTATGTACTCACATGTAAAACGACCATCGGTAAATTTTGTCATAAGAAAGTGTCCCCAAATAATTTGCCCACACTGTATAAGAAATTAGCCATGCAATGTACTTAAATTGTAAGTATATTATGAGACCTAGAGCGATTTTGTACTTGTGATTTGAAAAATATTGTATTTTTAGTTCAAATTTCAAGTCCAACTTGTGAATTATAAAATAATCTTGTTAAATATTTTTGAAAATTTTTGAAAATAAATATTTGCCAGAAAAGAAATAATGTTGTTCACACTTCACAGAAAATGTATATATTCTTGTTCATTGCCTCAAATTTTCAGCTGGAAATTAGTTTTAAGTACGAGCAGCCGAGAGTTGTCAATTCATTATTATTATTATCGTATGTATATTTAATAAGGGATAAGAAAGATACTTAACAGATATTTTTTTTACAAACTTTTATGATTTTCATACGAAGAAAATAGCCTACA
This sequence comes from Gisinianus flammeolus, assembly GCA_034699125.1. NCBI lineage: Eukaryota > Metazoa > Arthropoda > Collembola > Symphypleona > Katiannidae > Gisinianus > Gisinianus flammeolus. The sequence continues at coordinate 100,054 of JAIUND010000185.1, read as the reverse complement.
TCTGTTAAAGCAGTGAAAGAAGAAGAGTAGCACAAATTGTTCTAATACAATTGCTTCGGTATACCGAAGCAACTTGTAATCATTTAAATGACAAGCCATGTGCCGTTGACTTGTTGTGGTGGTGGTTTGAATATTAATCACTTAGATTATATTCAGAATTTGTATAGATGGTTGATGTTCTGATCTTATCATGAGAAGATGAAATAGATATTATTTGTTAGTTTTTGTTGTCTCTTCACTTGCTTTTGTCACGAGGTTAGAAAATTGAAATTGAAAACAAGATGACTGAGATTGAAAGCAGAAATCAACGTAATAAACAAATACAAGACTAAAATAGATTAATTCCATGTGATAAAACAAGTTTTATCTTTGCATGTTCTTGTATATCCTCTCCCTCTCTACTGTTTTCTTTTTTGTATATTTGTAAACTTGATAGTTTTTTATTTCACATTTATACGTTGTAGTTCAAGCCGTCGATTCATGTTTATGTGTATATAGTATATACACCTACTGTGAGATTTGTCTCCAGATTACATGGATGATCCTAATTTCTCATACTGTTTTTAGGACGTTACATAGAGTGGGAGATGCCAGATTTGAGAGAATTTTTAGATTAAATCAAGAGATGCATCATGCATCTGTCATACACACTAGCGTACGAAGGCAGCTGGGCATTTTTAATTCAATCTGATCCCCGATTGTGTAGATTCTTAACGAAATCTCCCGTTTACCACATATTTATTGCGGAAATTGCATTTGCGGTTTAGCTGCTTATTGCTAAAACGGAATAGAATATCCCGAAATCCAATTACGTAGGTATCTATGTATAAAGTGTAGAATCTACACTGGCATTAGAACTGAGAAAGTGAGGATTATCGTTGAATTTTCAGGGGATACACGAGACGAAAATGAGACATGGACAAAATATAGTGCGTGCTTAATTGTTACAATGTTTATAAAGTGACACTTTTTTTCTATTTTATTATTCTTCCTTCTCGTTGAACATTTGTCTTTGACATTGAGTTAACATGATAAAGATGATGAGCGAGAGAGTAAATGAACTATAGCGATAGGATTATTTGTTATACCTATATATATGATTATACCATTTCTTTAAAAAGAAATAAGAACAAAAACTTGTACACCTTGTTTGTTACGCTACAGTGTGTATTTTTTGTCCTATATATGACAATGCAATGAGGGACTTTACAAAGAGAGATACTCCACTTCCAGATTCGAGATTTCAATCCAAACTCTCAGAGATTGAAATAAGAAAGGTATCTATTTTTTGTGTCTTACGCTCACACTCGCTCTCTCCACTCTGGGAAGAAAAAAAACTTGTCACTTTGGCGTTAGACTTTATACCTACTTTCTCCTTATCCGTATATTACACGGGCTACATTATTCGGTTCCATAGTTAATAGTCCACTATTTTTTAATTCTATATCTTTACATGTGATTTTTTTTCACAAAATGGTGTAGGTATACTTCATTAGTATACAAACAATACAGACTCATTGTTATAATAATTATTATTATCACTATTTTGAGAGCTTAAAGTGTTATGACAAAGGGATAAGAGACTTGTATGAAAGGGCATAGGTATATGTATACTACGAGTTGTATTATGAAAAAAATTGTACAAGAATATATATGCGCTTGAAGTTGACACAGACATGATGTTATTATTTGTATACTAGTTCGACTTGGGCATGTATACTATTGTATACTTACATACCTATGTCTGTTTTTGCTCAAGACATGAAAAAGAGAGCAATACCATGTATAAAATGAATACAAAAGACAAAATCTTCAAGTATGTAGGTAGTAGGTATGCATATCAAGTTTGTCTTGCCTGGTCAAGTATTTTTTCTTAGAAAGGTTTCTCTCGTTCAAGTTTATTTGGCATAGTTGTGTATGTACTATAGTTCCATGAGTGTATTAATGTGTATGAAAAAGAAGGAGAGGACGGAGGACTTGAAGAAGATAAAAATCAGTCCTTGTTATATATTGACGCTGTGACAGGAGACCAAAGTCTGGGGTTCTCGTCATGTAAGACGAAGGCAAGAAAGAGGAGAGAGAGAGGACAAGTTGAGACACGCATTGGAGTTCATATATTGTGTTGGTTGTGAACACAAAGCTCACTAACGACTGTTAGGGGCCTCTTCAAAAATATATAATTACATGTACACAGGGGTGGCCTGGCATATGCACAATGTCCATGTAGTTCTCTGGGGGTGTCGGATTGAAAGTTTCATGAGCATGGAATATATATTATACCTATATATTATACCTTTATCACTATAAAACTATAAATGCTAGTTGTTGTATCATGTCCTTATTGTATTTTTATCATATTTTGAGCTTTACATTACATATTCCTTGAAACTCTCTATCATTTTCGTTGACTGTCTTGACTCTTCGGTAACCACAAACAATAGAATCATAATAATCATTTTAATGAGGTTCAAAAGTTTCATTTCCAAAAGGTGTCATAACATGGCAATGACATATGTGTGGTACTACCAACACGCTAAACACGGGGTTAAAGCCAAATGTCAATATCAAGAATGTCGTGTGTGTATACTGACGAGCATTGTGGGCAATTGGAATACCTATGTATATAACAATGGCACGTGTTATGTCGCCAGTTTTGATTACTCATTATGCTCTAAATTTTGGAGGCTCTAATTAAATGAACATTTAATCCTTGTAGAATTTTGAAAACAATAAAAATTATGGAGCTCTATTTACTTCGGTACATTCCAGATTGGAAACAACAGAAAAAAACATATATATATAGAAATCTCCTACATGGGAGGCAGCATTAGAAATTCAAAATATTTTTAACGGCTTCCGAATTTCCCAAAAAGGCTTCCGAATCCCAAATGCCAACAAATGACAGAGAAAAAAAAGAGCTTCATTTTTTATAGGCACTCAAAGTATTTTCTAGCATTAGGTAAGTAGATTGGTGATGTTCATGCTGGCCGTAAAAGTCACTGACGGGAGAGAGAAATAGAAAGCCCGAAAAAAGAGTAAAAAAAAACTTTAAACGTTAAGTCATAAGAGAGAGAAAAAAGGTTTACACAACATCAACCCTAAATCTTCATATCTGTACATAAAACTACTTATTTAGTTGTATCAAGTATTTTTTTTTAGTGTGTGCTGCTTTCCGTTTAGAACAATAACTGACAACAATAAAAGCTTCATTCAGTCATTATGAAGTTACAAATGCATTGTATAAACTTTACACACGGACACAAGAAAAATGAACATGTAAAAAAGTCGAGAATTTTTATCAGAGATAGAGAGAGCAAAAGAGATTCATATCTTTATCTTTACCAATAATTCCAGTGCGACTTAATAAGTTTTAAGTATAAACTCAGGTAAAGTTCTTTCGGTACTTCTGATCTGACAATCTCGCTCGTTTTTTAAAGAGCTTCTGTGACACACAGATATTGTGTAGGTACTCGAAACTTCGTTATAGACCGCCTTTCATTTTTCTTCCTTTGGTCGTCATAGTGTCTAAAAACTAAAAATTTCATCATTCATTCAGTTACTATACATGCTATACATATATATATGAATGTGTTCTGAGTCCTGACCTATCTTTCCCTATTATCTCTCTGTACAGTACAAATAGAAAGAGTAAATGCTTTTTCCTGCATGCAGTTCAAATATATACAAAGTCGAGCTTTTACTCTCTTGGTTTTATTTTTTATTTCATCACCACAATCTGTAACTTGAATCGTGTGATGTACATTTTATAGGATTTATTGAGTATATACGTCAAATAATCTATACACGAGTGACATTTACAAATATCTGTACCTATATGTGGCGAGTAACAATCTAACTACAAGAAGCCTTTGAAACAAATTATACATAAGTACATTTGGGGCGAGAGAGAAACATATTAGGTAATGAAAACATAGAAAAGCTCAGTTTTTTTTGTCCCCACATTATTAGAATCAGTGGGAGAACTGTACATTGTACATCTATCTGAATATGCACAAGCCAAATATTTAAGACTTTGAGGTGACAAGAAAAATAATGACTCACATAATAATTAGAAGAATTTTTTTATCTGTTTGACTTACGGACACTTGACTATGACAATATAGAATGCATGCAAGTAAGTAAGTATATTTTAATTTTCTCGTTCATTATTATACAAAAATCTAATATTCATTTGGTAATTGGTATGCTACTATGAGATAATATACTGTGACTATGGAAAGCATGAAGTGGGGTACTAGTATGCATATCTTTTTCCTGTTTTAGAAAATGAATTGAGTTGGAAGTTGGGAAGAATGAGAGAAGGAGAGAGACGGAGAAAAGATATGGCTAGGTGAGTTTGTTCGTTGTTCGTGGAGTCGGCCGCCGAATGAATTATTCAGAGACGATGTTTTTATGTGAAATGTTGAAAGGATTACATAGTGAGTAACACATACCAATGGAATTAATAAAAGTCACGACACGGATCATATACAAATGGGCTACAGCTGCTTGTGGAAGTCTCCTTATATACGATTAGCCCGGGTGTGCAGTGCATCATCAACTCACAGTACACATTACACACACACACACACACACTCTCTCTCACTCAATGAACATTTGTAACTTGTAGGAGCAACCGCAGAGACGTAACTAACATGTTCATCACCTTATAATATCATTCCCCCAATGGAATACAGATATAATGGAATTATATTATTATTATTATGGAATAAGAAATAGGATGAACAGAGAGAAAGAGAGAGAGAGAGAGAGAGAGAGATGATCATTCGGTCTCTTCTTCTATCGGAATCTAAAAAAATCTAAAAAATTCGCACACCAAGTGAGTTCAAGTCGGCTTTCTTTTGCAGGTGGAATGTTAAGTTCAAAGGTCAGCCCCTGCTGCTTCCCCATAAATCCCAACGCCTATATTATGTATTTTCATCACCACCGCGTGCTATCAACTATCTATTATTTTCGCTGCTTTATCCAACTCTCGACACACACACACACTCACTCACTCACACACGCATTCACACTACAAGACACAAAAATAATATTATACAAAGTCAATGCCGCTTGGGCTATCAAATCATTCCCAAAAACTCAACTATATACATTCAATATTATCATCATTTCGTCATAATATGTTTGTACACACATTTCTTCTTCTTCTTCTCGTTTCATATCACAAAATAGAAAAACAAAAACTCTTCTCCCCCTCCCCCCCTTTATGTACATATTTATGCAATGTTGAAAAATCAACAGAGGAATATATTCATTATTCATACATAAGAACCGGCTAAAACGTAGTTCACTTGTTGTTTATTCAGATTCACAAATACTATACAGGACAGATAGTTTTTTCCTTTTCTTCTTCTCGTTTTCTTGTTTTCTCATCTTTGCTCAGTCTCAACTCGCCCAACTATAAATATTCCAAATGTTTTGATTCGCAACTAACAACTATCACCTTCTCTCTCTCACTCACTCTCTCTCTCAAATTTAATTTAAACCCCTCAGACTTGAGGATGATGACCATGATGACGCAGAATAGGAGAATACGAAGAGCAGAAGAAGAAGAATAATGTCAATTTAATGCGTGAAATTTATAAATATTTAAAAATGTCCATCAATTTTTTTCTATACATTTTATATTTCCTTTTAAGACTTGAAACATGTGAACTATGAGGTGTGAGAGAGACTATATGACGTGTGAGAAAGGTGTGTGAAATAGACAAATAGTATACATTTTTTTCTTATATAGAATATTTTTTATAACAAGTCCATCATACATATTGTTATTGCTATTGTATATAGAATATAGATAATGAAGAAAAGATGCGAAACATCTTTTTGAAGAATATAAACTGTCTTCATTAGTCAAGCTCATCGTCAATAAACATGCACATTTACACAACATATTTACGCACAAGGTCCAGACTCTTGACTTGAGTGTTAATTCTTTTGTTTGCTTTCAACTTGTATACTATTAACCAACAAACTAATTATTTATAATATATGAATTACATATTTACATAAAAACATATACTTTGACATAACAATGACGTGGAACGTATCCATGTTTTATCACAGGATTACAAAATGTTCGTGTTTTATCTCTGAATGATGATCTCTTTGTGTATTTTAATTTCAGTGTCAATTCTCGAATTCGAGCTGTCAAGTTTTAGTGAGAATCGTTTTATTTTTGGAAGGGAAAATATGTGAAAGTTAAATATGGGAATGGGAATATGGAAAAAATCAGAGACGAAATAGACGTTTTTGGGCTTTGAAAGAAATTTCCTTTTGCGGGAATCATTTTTGTATATTTTATTATTGTCCGTATGCATGTATATATCTGTATATATATTATAGAGTGTTTCTCGTTTTCCAAGAGAAGAAGACGAGTCAAAGAGTAACGTATATACGAGTGTAAAATAAGATGAGAACAGAAAGGAAGTCAAATGGAGAAGGAGCAGGAGGAATTTTCGGTCTAAGGTGAACTTGTCATGGAGACGTCAAGAAGAAGCCAACTATCATGGAACAAGTCAAAATAAAATGAGTTCGGCAGCTTTGGTTCTTTCCGTCGGCCCTGTTTGTTTGAGTCTAAGCAGAAGAGGAGAGATAAATGTGTGTGTACTTGTGGTTGTGGTTGCACAGATTGAGATTGTAACAAAATGTTTACAATTACAAATCTCAACTCTCTCCATAATCCACATACACAAAAATCTCTCCCTTTTCCCTCCTCACTTCACTTTCCCGTCCATCCAAAACATGTACTTGTGTATACATAATGACATAATACAGCATGTATACACAACACACACAAGTCAAGAATTAACAATCACACACACAGGAATCCCTTTTAATTCTCTTCATTTTCAACTATGTATGAGACTAACAAAAGTATTTACTTGCATGTGTGTGCATATAAATTCTATCACTTTTCTAGTAATCATCATCATCCATTACTTACTTACTTAAGTAGTAATCGTTTACTCTATCTATCTATCCTATCTAATAATTTTCCCTATCACTCTCATCACAATCTCATCGTCATCAACCATTCCTGCACATATTCATAGATATAAATACGAATATGGCCAGTTAAAAACAAATATGTGGAAGTACAAGATAATAATGATGATAATACTACTAATAACAATATAAAAAGTAAAAGGAAGAACATGAGAACATGACATTTGATAATCTTGAGAGTCTTGAACTTGTCTTTTGTATCGTACTTACATATTCATCGGACTGCATGTGCCTTCTGTTCATTCGTCTTTTGATTTTCAGTACATATGTATATTATTGGGAGTGCATGCATGGCGTACATACAAGTTGTAGATGTACATCATCATCTGATTTGAAACATTAATATTTATTATTTAATAAAATACGAGAGTGTACACACTGAAAACTCAAAAGTTTCCTTCTTATACATGTAGTGTATGTTTTTTTCTTTTCACGGCGGCTTTCCTTTTATCAATTTTCCGAGACTTTCAAAAAGCAAATAAACATCATGTCAATCTCAACCTTTCCTTTTCTCAATTCTCAATCTTAACTTCTCTCTCTCTCTCTCTCTCTCTCTCTCTGTCGCTCGCTCATAAGTCTTTACATTGAGATCTTCAAACTCAAATACTCAAAGTTCTCTTGTCATTACACTACAATTTTGGACTTTATTCTTACCGTTTCGGTTTCACTACTGCCGTTCCGTGGTCTGAAGGAGTTAAAAAATATAATACAATAATGATGATGCATGCGTACAAAAGGCAAAGAATTATATATTTTTAAAAGATATCTGTATTTGTAGGGCTGTATATAATATCGTACATTGTTTCAATAGGCTGAATTGCTGAATCTGTATGTAGAAGACGAGTAGAGGATAGGAAATACAGTAATAGGAATCCATTGAAAATTCTCATAATTGTTTTGTACATATCTAGTTAATAGACATGTCGGTGTCTTGCATGTGGTCGTTTGGATGGACGTATACATACAGAGTCAACATATGAGCATATGACACGCTCAAATATACAGATATTGGACCATACCTTGGACCTAGGTATGTATTTTAGATAGGTAACAGATTTGAGATTTGTAGTAATTATTTGTACAATGAAATTATGATTTGAAAGCAATCATCCTGTTCTCTTCTCTCATACTCACACTTGTGACTTGTGAATGTAAGGTATAAAAATGTTACAGGTCTGTGTATTGTTACACATTTGTAGATTTGAGAAGATCGGTAATGTAATAGTAATAGACATAAAGGGGAGAAATAAATGTAATCCAGAGTGTATAGTCCAGAGGTTTCGTTCTGTCTCCTCCTCCTTCTCCTCCGTTTCTTTTCTTTTCTTTCTCTTTCTTTCTTCTTCTCTCTCTCTCTCTCTCTGTCTCGCTCTGCTTCTATGTATATACTACACACTACTCAAAGGTTCCAATCTGGAATGGAAATCAAAAATGAAACGATACAAAAGGTACAAAATATGACATCAATATACGCATTACTACTGACTGTCACTCATACAATACACACGTTTTTTCTTCTTTCCATTCCATCTTCCCCAAGTCTTGTGTATTGTTTGCAGTACACATCCACATCCACACACACACACAGTCACAAAAAATGTGAGATGCGGCTCTTTTGAGAATATCAAATCTGTTTTTTTTCTATACTCGACCATTTTTTTTATTTCAATATTATTTTCAGTGTATTTAAATGGTGTGATCGTTCATCCTTTCATACGCACATATATACAGATTACAGATACGCTGGTTTGAGTTGTTGTTACCAGGGCTATATTATGATGATTATTATTTGGAATTTACTTACCTTCTCCCTTCGATTTTTCTCACAGCTACAAATAAAGCTCTCAATGAGAAGTCAATGAGTGCAATGCAATGATGAATTTATGATGTCACTGGAAAATGTAAGGATTCCTCAGGATTTCAACAGAAACTTTGTATTTCTGTATTTACTTGGACCTTTTTTTGCCTCTCATTGAATTTTGCACGGTTTTGAAGTAAAAAGAACAGAAATATTTAAAAAGTTTTAATTGAACGAAATGTGGTTGGACCGTGTTAAATCTTGGCCGTTTAGACTGTGCCTTTTGTCTGTTATCGTTGAAATTTACTGGATTATCGGCGATCTGGATCGACTTCATCTGAAAAACTTTACCACCGTCTATTTCAAACTCTGGTGCTACGGTACGATTTTAGTAGCGACTTTTATTACCGCAGGCTCAGATGCAATCGTATCACCAGAGAGATATAATAGTGTTGAAGTGGAAGCTGACAGCACGCAAGTAAAGAAATACTCAAATACTTTCTATTGATTTACAATTGACAAGAGATTGAATTCAATTACCTAATCATTCGCGGAATTGTTTATTTTTTTAAAAAACAGAACAAAGATGCAACTACATACGTGGTAATTGCTATGAAAGTCAACTTCCTTCTCACATTTGTCTTCCCTCTGTTCGTCTTGAGTCATTTCATCTACTGTAGCAGAATCACTACTTGGTCTCATTTATTAATCATCATCATCCACACTTTCATCGGCGCGCTTTTAGTCTACAACTCTTTCACTTTCGTCTCAAATTATGTTGGATGGAAACATGTGGTGGGTCTCCTCGCTCTATTTCATATGTATCCAAGTTTGATGGCGGAAAATTATGTGGGAGCTGCCGCATCCGTCGTTTTTGTAGTCGGTATCTACTTTTGGGTGGATTTATTGGACTATACAATGCCTGCATATCTCAAAATGGTGGCATATCTCTGGCTGAATTTGTCAGCACATGTATTGTTCGTGTGGTCCTTGAAGATGATGATACCGGATCAAATGAGCTTTGACTCTGCCTTTTCCGCTTGGGTTAGTTATTTACTATCATTCACTGGACTCGCTTCCTATGGGGCCATAGACAAAGATTACACTTGTCGGAGCATGTACCTCAATGAACTGTATAAATCAGCTAAAGCTTACCGATCTTAATTCTACTACACACTTTTTTCTTAGAATTATACTCTGTACTCTTGTGTTTAATATCAGATATTGAGTCCATTTTCCTCATTTATTTAAGGCTAATAAATAACTGTTTACTCTTTTGTCTTTTAATTAGCCCATCCAATTACTTTTAATTAGTATATTCAACAGTTAAAGTTACAAACTACAGTGAGTATTTTTGTATATATTTATAAACTTCTTTTAAATTGATCGAGACATCCTTAGGTGGGGAAACTGATTTGGAGTCGGCATCATTTTGTTTCTTGTGTGTAAGTCAAAAATGAGTAAATAGGTACTAATTTTGTCGTGTTTGTATCTGCATGTTGTTATCAGCAGTGAGTATCTTGATGGCCCTTATCTCCTCTGTGTGAGTCTCTATGTGATGTTAATGTAAGTATACTTACATCTCACATAGAGACTCACTATTCAGTTTAAGATTTTTTTCTAGTCGGAGCAGGCGGCCAGGAAACATATTATTTTTTGTGTCCAGTCTCTTTCGTCTATACATAAACTCAGTACATGTACATATTTCCCTTAAGTTTTTTTTGTTCCACGCTATCTCTCTCTATATATATACTTTCTACCTCTCTCGTGTTCCTCGTGCTTGTTGGTTTTTTTATGAAAATGAGCCGCCTCGTAAAAGCCATACAAATGTTTTTTCAAAGGTAGCAATTGTGTGTCAATTAACTCTTGCTAACTAAATAACTCAATTAATTTTTATTTATTTTCTCAGTCTGACTCTCTCTCTCTCTCTGTCTCTGTCCCTCTCTTATTCAGTTTTCTTTCTTCTTCTATAGGTACTTCTTTTACCCCCCTTTCTTTTCCTTCACGTCTGAAATCACTCTGTTTTTTTACACTCCACCTACTACTACATTCACCATTCGATTTCAATCTCCTATTATACTGCATATACTACATCTCCTGTTATACTACATATAGAGCCTTTAGCTTTCACATACATATGTACACAGTTTACATATCGTAGACATAAATCATCCTTTGCATTCGTATTAGTTTTTTTTGTACAGCTTCCTTCCATTCCTCACCATAGGCTAGTAATATTATTTTATCCGTTTTTCTAAGCTGTTCCATGTAAAATCTGTTTTTATTAATATTCCGTTAATTCCTGTGTATGTAAATATTCAACTCCGTACAAAGTTTGTACTACAAAACAAACGTAACAAATTGAAGTAATTATTACACAATATACAAAAAGTACAGTTACTGCATACTCATTCATTACCGTGTGTAAAGACACTGATGGAAGCCATTGTATGTATTGAATTCTCTTTTTCTTCTCTTTCTCTCTCTCTTTGCCTTTCAATTGACTCGTCGGCAAGTTCGGGCAATAATTAGACTGTCAAACTATTATATTATATTATATCATATTATACCTTCGTACCTAAGTATGTACAGTTGATTTCTAGCTAATAATAAGCAATGTACACATAGTTGTTTTTGCAATAAATTCACGTTATATGTACCTACAAGTGTGTAATGTTGAGTTGGAATTGCATATACACTATACACATTGTACAGAAACAGAATAGTATACAAAACAACTACAGACTCATTTATTATGATGAGATTGGACAATATTACAAATATTTACAGTCGGACGCTATACATATTGACAATTATTTACTCAACAAAATGTTAGAGTAATTTATTTTCATAGCAAAACAACATTCTTTCATAATAAACCCAAAGAATTCTTTGCCTCTCTTCTTTCCAATGTAATAATAATAATTATAATTATAGGTATTTTTTTTTAAATTCAGCATCCCCTGCCAAAGTATTAACGGCAATTTTCAGAATTTTCAGAAAGTCAAATTCAGAGTCAAATTATTTGTAGTTAATTAAATTGGCAGCTTTTATATATATTATAGTATATTTACATATATATATATACATTCATTATGTTCAACATGTTTATTCCGTTCGTGTATATGATCGTGATATAAATGGAGACATAATTGAATGCATATATATCAGTACTTTGTCGGATTGAGAAAAAGAGTGTTTAATTGGTATTGTGAGCTGTGCTGAATAGAATGAGAATGACAATAAGATTTGATGTCTGTATATAATATAGATTGTCTATTATTATGTCTGTGTATTCTTCTTCTTTTCCCGTCCTCTGTGATTATCAAGGAAGCGAAGAAGAGACAGACGATGGATATGAGGAGAGTTTTTGGAGGTGTCGGTAGCCGAGGATTTGAGAATGATTAATAAACACAACTGAAATTATATCCTCGTTAAAACAAGTGACATTGCACTAAAGGAAATACAACGAACTACAAAATACAGTGCAGTCTCTATATACTTCTGTACTCTCTTTCCTTATATTTACAGATATATATCGTTTACTATCTGTGTGTATTTCATCGTTGTCTACACATTTCTTTGCATGCACATATGAATGCACATATTTATGTGTCTTAAATAAGTCCGGTACCATGTCATGCTATTTACGTCATTATTTCTACCATATCATATACATACATAATTCTTATTGTCTATTGTTGTTCTTCATCATCATCATCGTCATCTCCTTCTTGTTCTTCTTCTTTTCTTAGTTTCCATCATGGAAATTAACCATACGGCTCAATATTCTAAAATCTCTATTAGACAATTCATATGGAATGGATATATTTGACTACATTATCTATATGCTAATCATTTTGTTATTGTTTATTTTGTAAAAAATTGACAGGATATTTTACAAGCAGAGTCAAAAGACTGAATCAACAGGGGAATTTTTATTTACAGTCAATATAGTCATCATAGATAGAGGACAAACAAAATTAACTACAAATAAAACATTCAGTACATATATGGTGTGTGTGTGTGTCGTATGTAACTCGCATAGGAAACTTTCCATGTAATTATTATCTTGTTTTGCCCTTTTGTCAATTGTCAATGATGGATAATGTGAAATATAATGTGAACACTCAACATTGGGGGAAAATCTCTTTCTTTTCTTCTTCAACCCAAACAATGAAGATTTGCATCTAAAGAGAAAAAAGGTAAAAAGTTTATTTTCACATACATACTGTAAGTTTTACAGTAAAACTGTAGAGGAACACGTAGAGATATAAATGGAGATAAAATATCAGATACACAAGTCAGAATATAGAATAAAATGTACAAAATATGTTTTAGTTAATGGAGCAGCAAAAAAACATGGAAGATTTTGGAGTATTTTTTTTTGAAGTTTGAAAACAAAAGACTTTGATGGATGATCTTTTCAGTTCAGTCGGTCTTCTTTATGCATTTATGCTACACACTCGAATTCGAATCACATTCATATACAAACACACTAGGAAATTCTCCCCCCGTTTACACAGTCATATCTGACTATCTTCCATGTTTTCTCGTTCTTTACCTTTTCCATCTCCTCATAGATATCTGTGCCCAAAGCTGTGTATGATGTATATATCTATATATGTCTAAATACCTTTCTGTCACTCTTTTTTTTTTTATCCGGATTCTGATTATCGTACCTTCAAAGTTTATGTACATGGCACACATTTCCAGTAAATTATGACACTTGTATCTTGTTCTGGTTCTCATGTTATGAATTGCATTTCACCAGCATTCCTACATATTTCCTATTACGTTATTGGAGTCGAATTATTTGACAAACCTATTATTTATTATAATCAATGTACATTTGTATAGATGCTGGCATAATATCGTCAGTTGTCGGAATATACTGGAAATACTTCTGACTTTTGCATTGGAATTAAATAGAGAGAAATAATAGGGCTATCGATCATAAGGCATTTAAGGAACGTCATGGATTTCTATATGGAAAATCAAACGTTTTCCTGGAGGAGGATATCCCAACCATGAATTGCATTGTATATATATCTGTATTGTATAGTATATATAGTCCTTTGTCAAAAGAATAAATTAATGGGAAATCCGTAGATTTTACGAATCGAGCGTTTAAACTAAATGCTCGAGTAATGAATTATGAATTTAGAGTTAAGAATGAGGTAGCAGTCATTTATAAAGTTGAAGTGCACAGAGAAAGAAAGAGAGATTTGACAAATTAAAAAAAAGAAAACGGTAATGTTTTGACTTTTTTGGGGTTTTGTTGGAGAGATTTGAATGTGAGATGGGAAATGAATGTCAGGAAAGAATTTCAAATCCCAAAACTCGTTCATCATTTTACTCTTGTTTGACTTGATCCTCATATTCTATCTAGTTGATTTGAACTCTTTCTCTCTCTTTCTCTCTCTCTCTCTCTCTACCTCTCTTGTCCAAGTCCACACAAAACATTCGGCAACATAATCACGCCCGATCTTTCCCCATTTTTTTAACTTGTCCATCCATCGAAAGCTTTTTGAGGTTTTCTCTCTCTCTCTCTCTCTCTCTTTACATACGTAAATGTGTGTGATACCTCATACCGTCAAGTCAAAAGGGAACCCTTTTATCAAAATTTAAATTACAATGAAGAGAGAATACAGGAATTTTTGGAGGCATTCAATCTTTCACCGTACATGAACAGGAATTATTTGTCTTTGAACTCTTTCTCATCTTTCATTATTATTATACAGATAAAGCTGTTGTTATTCTCATCTAGTCTACTCATTTATTATTTGTATTTTGATGCGTGCAGCAGTGAAATGAAATGATATAGACTCGAGGAAATATGCCAACAATTTGGTCTCTCTCTCTCCCTCTCTCTCTCTCTCTCTCTGATGTGAATGTTCAAATGAACTGACGATGAGCAGATGACTTTGACACTCTCAACTCACTTGATGTCACATCAGATATTTTGAAGTCATCTCGTTCATCTTTTCAACTTTTTCTCGTATCTTCCATCAACCACATCTTTCGAGCTTGCCTTTGCCTTCCTTGTCTTTTCCTTGTTCTGATTATCTTTGTTCCCTTCTGAAAACTGGTAATATTTGGGAAATTCATTGATCCATTCAAACTTGTATATACAAATCTTGGCATATCGTAAAATTTTCCAGTTCAAAATATGTTTATTTATTTACAATTTCTGCCGTTCTTTTTATACCTAAACTATTGAAAATAAATAGAGAGAGAGAGGTCAAACAAAAAAGTACATTGTTGAATATTCAACTTGGGTGTCATTTGCTTGCCGGATTTTGTCAACGTTATTGTGTATATGTGTATATTTTCAAAGGTTGTGAGAGTGAGAGGACGACAAATTCAATTTCAGTCGTCCGTGCCATATCATAAAATTTTTGTGTCAACTTTTGTCTGTACTCTCTCACAACTTAACTGTGAAAACTTTGTCAGACAATGAGTGTGAGTAAACGAATTGGTTTAACTTTTAGTACGGGAGAGCGTATTTAGTAGTATTTACATACACACGCAGATACATACTGTGTGTACATCCTGACATATTGTATATCATGTTTTTTTATTGGCTTGGACTCTTGGACTCTTATGATGGGTAAAGTTGGTTGGCAGTTGGCACACGAAGTTCATGAGAGTCAATTGAATTCATAGCAGTTGTATAGTTTTACAATGTTTATATTGCTTGGGGTTTCAGTAGCCTTTCTAGCATAAAATTTAATGGTTTCTCATCTACATGAACAAAAACAAAATTTTATTTTTATTACCTTCCTTGTAGGTTCTCTCTCTCTCTCTCTTTACCTCCATTCCTTAATCACTATACTACTCACTGCGCCTTTTCCCCTCAGAAACTCCAAATCCTTTACAAAATTCTGGGTGAGGAATGACAAAATGACAAATTTTTACATTCATTTTTACGTCTTCATTTACCTTCACCATCTCCAGATTTATTTACCTTTTAAACTTTTAACTAGGAATAATTAAAGCAAACAAAAGCAAAAGATAATTTTTAATGTTCTTTGTCACGGTTCAAATTTTACGATGATTTGTATACTTTTGTATACATAAAAATCAATTAAATGACCTGAATTCCTTTCATTCTTCTTTCCCTCGCATTACTTGACTAATTCAGACGAATATATTTGCGAAACAGATGAACGTCAATGCTAAACATGAAATTGAATGTGAATATGCCATTTAAGGTTTCTCACGAGAAGGATCGAGAACTCTGAAGAATTTGAGAGGAATTCGTGAAGAAGAGAGAGTGAAATGTGAAATATGTAAATACGATATGTATAGAGAGTAAAAACATACATGGGGTTATTGTGTTTCCTTAACCATCATTATTATGGCTGGGTCCGCGTGAGTGTTACAATGTAGTCGTTGTCATCTTGGAGCAGACATAAAATTGTCCAAGTCCATTCTGACAATGGATAACTGGAGAATGACTGTGATAATTGTAGGCATCCAGCACCAACAGCCACCAAAAAAAAAAAAAAAAAAATCCTCTCATCAATTTTTCAAGCTTACGTCCAAGTCACCAACAAAAAAAGGACGAGAAAAGACTTAAAGCCTCCGATTCACAGTCCTGAAAAAAAAAATACAAGACGGGATATAGAACATACCATTACATTCAAATTTACATTTACGAATACATTTTGGATATATATTATTATATATTATGTATGTACATAGAGTTTAAAAATGGGAAGGTAAAAGTGTTTTGTCGCTGTGATGTACATACTGTGTTGTTGTGTTGTGTGTTGGTTCAGTTTGGTAGTTAGTTTGTCCATGTAGTGAGACAAAACAGAGGAGGAGAAAAGTATTTTGTATTTTATATTTGTCATTTCTATATTTCAAATATAGAAATATAGTTTGGGAACCAAACAGAGGGAGAGCAAAGAGCAGAGAAGGAAAGAGCGAGTAAGTCAGAGATGTCAAACAGCGGATGAATGGAAATGGGCTGGTTGGATGTTTTGCGGATGTATACAGAAGACGAGAGAAAGAGAGAGACAGAGAAAGAGAGAGAGAGCGAGAGTTTGGCAACACAAAGGCAATTCACAATTCACAATGTAAAAAGGTGTTCGAGCAAAAACTCAAAACAACCGAATGAACCTCACTTATCGCAGCTCCAAACCCGTAAACATCAAACATTCAATCTCGAATGTGAACTTGCACACAGACAGACAGACAGACACAGACACACAGTTCATGTTCATGGGGATGTGGAATATCCACAGTTTAAGAACAAAGCAGTACAAGAACGACAAACTGTAGTTCTAAACTATATACTTGAGTCATGAAAAATGTATTCTGGAATTCCCTTCATATATGCATAAAGATAAAGACCCTTTAAATAGGTTGGGCAAAAACATTGACCAAAAACACGTTGACGTAACCTATTCAACTCCATTCTCCTCCTTTTTTTCGTCTATAATCTCTTTTATCCGCACACACATTTTACTATCTACCCCTATACTTTCCCCTCCCTATCTGTCTTCTCTCTCTCTCTTTCTCTCTCTCTCTCTCTGTAGTTTATCCTCCTCTTTGGTTGACTTTAGTTTTGATTTTATGACTCTCAAGTTTTCATCGTTCGATGAAATGTCCCAAAAAATCTTTTTTATTTTACAAGTTGGGTTTTTAGGTTGTTTTCCTTTTGTGTGAATGTGTTTGTGTTTGTGCGTGGAATGAATGTTTGGATTTGTATTTGGATGAAGACAAACGTGGACAATCAACTCGTAGAATATGTAAAGGTAAAGGTATAAAGGTAAAGGACATTGAAAACATTTACCTATACCTACACAAACACAGAAAATTCCGATTGGAGAAAAAAATATGTTAAAGAACCGAAACCGAATTTCTGGAGAATTGTGTGAGATAATAATGAGCATGAAAAAGAGAGACAGAGAGAGAGAGAGAATGATGCAAGAGGTTTGGAGTTTAGAGATCCCTGAGTTTTATGTTGTATTCGAGTATTTAGTTCAATTGAAGTGCACGAGCCAGTGGAAGCCGGGTCTTTTCCTTCTTTTTTTTGATTGAGAGATAGACAGACAGACGGACTTCACACGCTTTTCTCTCCTCTGGAGTTTCTTGCTGTGCTTTTCTTCTTCAGATTTTTCTTTTTCTTTTCCAGGCCATTGCCTTGTCTTGTCTCATAAAGGATTTTTTCCCGAGAGACAGAGAGCGAGGGAATATGTATATGAAATACATATTATGTATATTGTCTAATAGTCTTTGAGACTGTATGTCATATTATGTATGTAACATGCCAAATCCTGGAGATATCGTAAATGGAAGCATATTGGACAAGAATCTTTTAATGTTCTTACAGCACACACTATGAACTAAAATATGATCCAACAAGAACTGAAAACTAGTAAAAACACACAATGAGAAGGATAAATCCAAAATCCAAGGGCTGTGAGTCAGTCTTCTTTTGCTGACGGACGGACGACGGACGGGAATGGACTTCAATTGTCTAGCGGGGGTCAAAATTTACAACAACAACAAACAACACCACCACCACCATATACAGATATGTACTGCACAATCATTACGTCGTCATCACATAAGTTTCCATGGGAAATTCAAAATTCCGCATTTCCAATTCTCATCACAGGAGAGGAATTTCGGTTTTCACAGTTTTCACATATCGTGTCGTTTGAGGAGCTTTGAGCTTCTTGCACAATACATATTCAACTGTTCTCAGAGACCTATAGTCTCTGTTTTGTTATAGTTTGTAAACTGTCTAATCTAAAATCTATATACGATAGATTTTTAATCATGCTGGCACGAAAGCTGTTATGAAAATACATATAAATACACACGGAGTAATTATTCTTATTACTATTGTATATCATGAAGCGGTAGTCATGATCTTTGGCTTTGGCTTTCAATATTTCTTAAGTTGAATCAATTGTTGATTGGTTCGCCTACTTGGCCTGAAAAATACTGTACAGATATTTATATATATTTAAAACCATGAAGGGAAATCCGTTGGCTGAAAGAATAGTCCGCAAGTCACGCCCATTTACTAATCACCAACAATTGATCAAGTCGTCTATACAATCTACATGGACAAGAAGGAAAAGAATTATTAGTATTGTCGATCAAGAGAATGGATGAAAAGCCAAAGTTGGAAGTAAAATATTTTTGATTGTTTACCTTTTCCTACCTATACACATATACGATAATTTTCTTGTGAGTACATACAGACAAATGTCTGTTCAAATGAAAAATGGGCATATGCAAGATTAATTTTAAAATGAAAAAAAAAAATCATCATCATCATCAGTCTTTGTATTTTGAGAATTTGTCTAGTTTAAAATTTCCTATCCGCATTTTTCCTACCTGAAAATTGAAAGATGGTGAGGTTGTGATATGATATCACTGATATCCAATAAATAAAATGTAGAATGTAGAAATTGTAGATTGTTGAATCTGGGATGCGTATTACGTATGTATATAGTAAATTTGTATGAATTTGCACATATTGTTGGTCTGTTTAGTGTGGATTGTGGAGCGTGTGCAGGTTTTTGTTAATTGAGATGTAGAATTGAGTGGTATAGAGTCATCAAGGGAAAAGTTTCGAGTTGTTTGGGAAAAAGGCAAAGAAGAAAAAAAAGGCTGGCCATGGCAAGAAGAGAGAGAGAGAGAGAGAGAGAGAGAGAGCCCCAGCCCAAATTCAAAATCTATCTATCTCTATAAAATTCTGAGGGGGGTCTTTTGGGTTCTTTTGACAAGTTGTTGAAGAGGCGAAGAACATGTCCCTTGGCGTTGTCACTTTCGTTAAATTGAAATAAAAGAACCCTTTGAACGACCCCCGTCTTCCTCTCTAGAGACTTCATTTGGATTCTCAATTCATAGGAAAGAAGAGAGAGAAAAAATTCAAATTTGACTTTTGGGCCATCCAAACAATTCCCCATGTATATTTCCATTATCAATACTCTTGTGTGTGTGAGTAGTGGTGTACGCTTTATAGCTATGTACACACATACATAAATATCCATGTGTTTTGTATTAATGAACAGTTTACTCACTCAAATCATATCGTCACATCCACAATATCCACAATTCAATATCATCAAATGTAGAAGCACAGCAAGCAAAACAACCAAAATCATGTATTAATATGTATTGTAGAATGGATTGAACCGAAAGGCAGAGGCGGACACACTCGCACGAAATACGAACGGAGAAAATCAACGGGACATTTGACTCTCTCTCTCTCTCTCTCTCTCTCTCTCTCTCATAGATTTTCACACATATCCATCCACCGTCCACAGTGAACCAAGTCTCTCTCTCTCTCTCTCTCTCTCTCTGTGGATATGAGAAAAACATGGATTTTGTGTCCCCATGAGAAAACAGCCGCTGACTTATGACCATTAGAATCAGATTATTATCATCGTTATTACCATTACTGTAAACGTTAACTCTACACTATTCGGAGGAGCAGAAAGTTTTGAATACTCTCTGGACTCTACTCCAATTTCATTTTCATTTGTTCAACTTCAATCTGAATCTGCCTGTAATATGTCTTGGGCATTGCCATTGTGCCAATTTCATGTGGTGTGTACTTTTTTGGTCATCATATACTTGTTTCATTATACAATCATATAAATATAATAGTCAGTAGTCAAATCACGATATCATCATTTCCATAACCAACAAAACAACCAATCATTAGTTGTAGTTTGTAGTTGTAAGTACTTGTTTGGTTTTAATTTCCTCCCGAATTTCCTCAGCTCAGATTTCAACTCTTCTCATTTCAATGGAACATTCAATTCAACTGTAAATGTAAATTCGGAGTTGAGTTTAATTGAGTTGAGACTATTTGGTAAAATTTTGAATTTGTATCTTATGTATACTTTTTTCAAAAGCTTCATCTGCACTGCACAATTTCCATACACATATTTAATATCGTATATCAATGAAGAAAAGTTGGCTTCTAATTAGCATTTTCTCAGTAGAGGTAGAGGGGAGAAAAAACAAAAGGAACAATAAAACTAACGATAAGAACAAGAATAAGAATGAGTAGACAGCAGACAGCAGGACACATTTGAAAATATTTGTGTTTATTTGATTGTTTGTCGACATTGTGGGAAATGTATAGGAAATAGTGATACACTTGAACGAAGACTGACACGTCCTCCTCATAACTAAACAAATATTAAATAGTTGTATGTACAAAAGGGAGAACAAAGAACTGTTACATTATAACTACGTCTACATGATTCATTCGGGAAATTGGAGCAGGTAAATTAAATGTGTTGGAGAGTGTACATATACATATGTATGTATATAGGATATTTTATACATATTATTATTATTATTATTATTATTGTTTTGTACACATACGTATACAATCTGATAATGAAATGAAGTGACATGAACGCGAGAGAGAGAAAGATTTCTGATTTACAGATGACAGATTAAATGCCAAGTGAGTGACTCTCGGCAGTGGAAATTCAAAATGAAATGAAAAAATTATGTCTGACTTGAGAAAAAAAAACAGCAAGCCTCCAAGTTCTGAGCACGATCAACAACAAGTCTTTTCGCTCTTTTACCATGTACTCCCCATTCATATGTATATAATTTACAACCAAATTAGTCCGATTTATCATACCAACTGACAAAGCAAAGTCAAGCTAGTTTACACTTTACACCACACATGTACGATACGAAAAAATACGAATACATGAATACATGATACATACATATCGATGTATTACTGTTCAACAACAAGTATTATCTGCATTCTGCATATATGAGAGAAATTATATAAACTATTATTATTAATATTATTATACACAATCTCCACTCAACTCTCAACTTTTGACCACCAAAAACACAAAATGTCCAAAACTATAGAAAACAAACTCAAGTCGAACTGTGTGCCTGATTTTGATTATGATTGTCCCAACTCTCTCTCTCTCTCTCTCTCTCTCTCTCTGAAGTTCTTCAGTTCTCAAGTGGAAAGTCTGTACGATTTTGATTTGCACACACACACACACACAACACAAGCAAAATGCAAAACATGTTAGAATGTAAATAGGATTTGCGATAAGGACACACAATATTTGAACTTATGCGTGCGGCTAATTTTTTTCCATCTTATGTTTTGAGAGATTTGAGATTTGAGTTGTGACAGACATGAGTGTGAGTGTGTGCGTATGTATATTTGTGTCCGTATATTTTATATTGTATACAGGTACATATATGATTACATGTAAATGATACTTGGTCTAGAGTTTTATATGATTCATTAGTATAATAATAATAGTTGTTGTATAAAGGATATACATTGTGTTCACTACTCGAGCAACACTTGAGAATCATGTTTATGGAAATGAAGGAGAGAGAGAGGGAAAACAACACGTTGACTCACATGACTTGAAACCCAAAAGATGTTTTTTGTAATTTGTAATCTCACTTGTCATGATTTTCTATATAATACCTCCCTTTTTCAGTTCTTGTTATGATTTCCACCATAACTGTTCTTCTCACACTCGCACCATATCAAACCTCACGTATTTATTTTACTCGGCAAATCAAATGGAGTTTCATAAATTTCCTGTATCGGTATACCGTTATCTTTTAATCATGATTTTTCCCAATACATACCTTCCAACGAAATTTACGAGTTTCAAAAGTCAGTCAATTGCGGGGAGAGAGAAATGTTATAAATAAAATATCAAGCAGAGTAAAAACAAGGGGTAAAAAGGATTCCATAATACAAACTAACTTGAAAAAAGTAAATGAAAAGAAGACGACTGGAAAAGTCGAAGAGCTCGTCAAGTGGAAAACCAACCATTGCATTGAGAGAAGGAAATGAATGCAATTATTTCAACCGAGTGCTTCCACACATATGTAAAATATATAAACTCTAAATGCAACGCATGTTTTTTTTGTATAGGATTATTGTTATTATTATTAATACAACTCGACCATTGTGTTTATGACGATTATGTGTGGATGTGTGTGTAGGTTTGTTGGTGGAAAAAGTGAAATGATGTGACGCACGCGGTCAGAATCCAGGGAGTTTGACTGAAGGGACTATAGACAATGTCAAGATACGTACTTATGTATACGTACATATACATATGTATATCATATGTATGTGATGTAATAACGTGTGTTTGTGAGGAATAATATTTCACATTCTAATTGTTTGAACCGTGTGATGATGGAGCCAATGGGAATAATCGGGAATATACAGCAGTAGTATACATAGTATAGATAGGTAGTAGTAAATGTCAATCTCAATGGTTGTGTTTTCAAGTGGCTCTGATGTTTCCACACGGACGCTCAACCTCAAAAGAAAGATCTAGTCTAATTGACTGGTTTGCTTCCCCCCGGTTTTTCGCACCAATACCAACCACCACTACACAACCACTACCAACTACCAACTACCAACTATACCACCATCCCCAGATTAAATGGTCTTAAGAGCGTAGATTAAGTTTGCTCGATTTCCCTTATTATTACAGACAGATGCTTCATCAGATCAAAACAAATTATTCCAGTCGAGAGAGAGAGAGAGAGAGAGAGAGAGAGAGAGAGAGAGAGAGAGAGAGAGAGAGAGAGAGAGAGAGAAGGAAAGGAAAGGAACACGTCTAATTCACAATACAGAACATGCACGTGCACACACACATAATGCAATGTATGGATTTACATAACTCCATTACTCACACTGTTACCTATTCCATATCTGTCTATTATCTGTATACACTGTGTTTTTAATCATAGCTCCCCACAACTCCAACTACAAATACAAATACTCTTGGTCTTGGTCTTGGACGCTCATACACATAAACATAAATCCGCTTTTCAATGAAGCGAAAAAGGTTGGTCCGTTCGTCCGTCGTCGGTCTTTTAAGGCTTTCCCCATGTACTTTTGTGATGGGATGTGATGTGATGTGATGCAATGTGTATAATTCTTGTATGTACTTGTAGTTTGTACTCACATAATATTTGGGAATTCTCTATATTACTCTATGCAAATGCTCCCCCATACATAATACATAACAACATGACTTTTCCCCGTACACGCAGATATTAGATATACATATTCATATTCATTTTCATTTTCATTTTCTTCCGTTGGTTTGGTTTTGGTCCACTTAGTCTCAATTTCATGTCGACGCTTTCATGCCCCATATAATTTAAGTTGGCCACATCGTCCGTCCATGGTCCATAATGCTGTTGGTAAGTATACAAATTACTATTACTATTACTATTTATCTGTAGGTACATGTTTAAACATATTTGGAATGTAATGTGGTGTTTGTATTACAAACTTTGTAATACTTTACATTTTATGATCCATGTAATACCGATTCGGATAACCATTAGATTAGTTTCCTCACTGTGTCCAGACTCTAGTGTTGGGCTGTGGGGAGATGAGTGAATGAAATGTATGTCAGACGGTAAAGTTATACAAGTAAATAATATGTAAGACGTAAGAGAGCCATTATTTACTTACGTTTAGCCCTCGCACACATCCACATCAGGATGAAGATGAGGTGGAAATGGAAAGTACAAGGTGCTTAGTGTTACAAATGAGATGAAAGATATTTTAAACTTATTTAATGGTCCATGCGAGAGAACTAGAGAGAGAGTGTGAGAGAGAGAGAGAAAAATTGTAGATTTAGACCCAGCAGCTACGTTGACAAACGACAAACGATTATACACAAGCAATAATATCTTTATTCTTCACACAGATTTACATTTGAAATTTGACATGTATGCACAATGTCCTATTGTCGCTTGGTATATTTGAATTCAGGAGGATTCGGAAAATATACATTATGTATATGTAGTATATACTTAAATATATACATATATTTAAATATTCAAAGTACATTGGATTGAATGTACAGTGTACACTGTACAGAGTGGGGATAATGTGTATAATCCGGAGTTGGATGATGGTTGATAGCTGTGATATAAATATAAATACCTCAGTCAATGTGGTTTTGTCCTTTCCCGTTTCATTCCTTTGAGGTTTCTTCAGAGACCTACACGAGATGGATGTGATTAGTAGATCAGTGTCTGTGGACCATGGACCAACGACCAACCAACCAACACCACATGAAAGGACAACTCTATGAAGATGCTCATGTCATGACTACGACGTGTAAACTGTCTTTTTTTTAAAATCCACATTGCATTTCATATCATATCATATCATTCCACTGGATTGAATTGCATTGCTTTGCTTTTCATTGCATAACACATGTTTTCCATGTTAAGCTCCTTAAGTATATCGTTCAAAAACACGCACACACAATACACACACACACAAACTACAGACACGGTTTCATTGGGTCATCTGGAGTGGAACAGAATAGGAATGACTACAGAATAGCGATGAAGAACTATAGAACGATGTGTGAGGAATGTCAGAGTTGACTATGTGGGCTTGTCGTAACATGGCTTCTACAACACACTCTCATTTGTAACATATTCCTCAAAGGATTTACAATGTCCACATTGTATATTTGTACCTATCACTCCCAAATTATTCTTATTTGTTCTGTAATTCCCTTTTTGTTCGTATGTAAATTGTAAATGTAAGCCGGGGATATTACATATAAAAAATTTAATAAATACTATAAAAGAAAATCATTGGAATCTTTGGAATGTTCCAAGATAAATGCAATAAATTGTACACTAATATTTGCACATGTGTCTCTTCAATTCTATACGAAATAAAATGTAATAGTACAAAAAGTTCATTTGTGTATTTTGGATTTTGGACAGTAAACGGAAAACGAGGTAAGTATGGTTGATGATTGATTTTGTATGAGTTGTTTACAGCTCCAGAAGCCCAGAGGTTATTGACGTGGGAATATGGAAATGCGAAACCATGAGAGACAATTAGGAATAGTGTGAGGCTGTGAGGTGACTAATTGCCTAGAAAAAAGTACACAACGTGCACACAAAGATGAATGATCAATGCATGAATGAATGAAAAGTTATTGCTCTTCAAACTATACCTACAAATCTACAAATACAGATATATATCGTAGAAATGACAGAGTCACTTGTTGTCGTGTGGGTCTCATCCCAATAAAACTCTCAATTTTTGAGTTTGTAAAATGAAATACATGTATCTATAATTTACAATCTGGAATCTACAGAGACTATCCAGACTACAGACTATAGATTTACAATGTGTTCATCTCACAATCAGTACATATTCTGAATTGCAATCTGTGTGAGCTCGTGTGTCCGACTGTATTTACAAGTGTGTACTATATAATAATATAATAACTTGTCTTGTGCCTGAATACTAAATGCTCGTGTTGGAGGTATATGATAGCATGTCCAAGTCGTCGTCCCATCTCATATATTTATGTACACATCCACATTTCCCCCACACTAAATACAATAAATACTAGTGATGAATACATGGACTATCCCCAATTGAGAATAATTTATGGGTTTATGACTCTTTTTTTTTATGATTCGTTTTGTGTTCAAAAATTAAAATGAAGACTGGGGGTTTAAATGGGAGATTGGGGCTGGCTTGTAAGGTTTTGGTTGTTGGTCATTGTTGGTTTTGTAGCGACCAACAGCGAGGTGAGATTTTCCTCTTGGACATGATTGACACATCTCAGTCTTCTTCACTTCTTGTCACTTTTTCATTGTCCTTTGTCAATTCTCCTTCTCTCTCTCTCTCTTTCCTTATTCATTGTCAACTCCAGGGAGCTCGATCCTCTTTCTCTCGGTCTCTCTCTCTCTCTCTGTTTGGAAGGAAAAAGCAAAAGTCTCACGCGTCCCAACTTGAAATCTTACATACGCAAAACATATATTGGAATAGTGCAATATGCTAATATGCAATACATACAGTAGTCGGAATAGAGAATTCAGATAATTCTCAAACTATAAAACTAGACCTACTGTCTAGCCAGCCAGCCCATCACAATCACAACCTCAACCTACCCTCACATATCTAACTCTAACTGTACTTTGTATTTTAAATCTTGAGCGTAGCGTATCTACAGTCGTAGTCGTACTCTTCTTATTGTTAGTACATACAATTCAAATACAATACAAACATATGTACGACCTTTGTTTAATTCTAAAAACCCTCTCAGCCTGTGGGGAATCCAAAGAGCAAGAGCTTGGAATTGGAATACTCTGGGAATAATTAGTATATTTGAACATATCTATAAGATATCTGTATTATTTTGTAGTCATCTTGAAAGACTTGAAAAACTAACTCAAGTCCCATCTCTCAGAACATGATAGGAATTGGATGACACCACTGCACTGTGGGACGAGGACTGGGAGTGGGAGCAGCAATAATAGAATTGATTCTTTCTATTCTCTCCGGAACAACATGAAGAGACAATAATACAATACAATACAGGGATATTCCCTGTATTTCTCATAGTAAGAGTTCACATCCTCACTTGGATTTCCATGTTCGATGACTCTTGAGAGTGTGTGAGAGACAGAGAAAGAGAAGAGAGAGAGAAGAGAGAGAGAAACCAAACAACCAATAGAGTCAACAAGAGAAGGCAACAATAATATCTGACTGCTGACAATTCTGACTGTTTCTATTTGTTTACCTATAGACAGACTCAAGTGTCAACGTCAACTCAACTCAACTCGACCATCCGAGTGAGTCCTCGGCTCTCTCTCTCTTTCTCTCTCCATGTGACTGTCTATACAAATATCAAAATACACAAGTTTATTATGTGAACACAGATTCAAATGTGTTTGGTATCATGTGGAGCTCCGTCATCTCATTCTGTCACCGAACATTCACAGTTCAACTCCTTCCTGGTTGGTCGGTTGCTTGGTTGGATCCTTATGCTTGTACACATTTTTTCAGTTTCTCTTGGGCAGGATATGAGGGAGATCATCGGGGTCGGGACATCACAACAACAATATTTTTCATTTTATTTACAATCTCAATGACAACATACATCCCCTTTGAATTCCCATTTCAGACATTCGTGCGCAAAACTAAATGGAAAGATCCCAAAATCTACTAATTATTAATTAACTTTGTCGGAACTCGGAATTACACAGACTTCCTTTTAAAAAAATGTCTTTGTCTTTGAGAATTTTGAGAAATGACCAGAAGAATGATTGTGAGACTTTGAACCTTTAAATGGTCCTGTGAGACGACGATGAGGACATTCCCATGGGAGAATTACAAGGAAAACGATGAAGGAGGAAATAGGAAATCTTTACAAGTCGTGCGGGTTTGGGTAATTCTTTTTTTGTCCAAGCGAGTTTGTTTAACCTGAGAAAGTGAAAAAGTCCTGTAAAGTTGACGTTGGGTGTTTGGGCATTTGAAAATAGTACGAAGAAACAGAGAGAGAGAGAGAGAAACAAAAGTTGGAATGGGGGAAATGTGGAAAATGTACATAGTTTTGTTGGTTGTGCTTCTGCTGCTGCTGATAATGATGATGTTTTGATGGGAAGTGTTGTAAAAATGTACAAATCTGTTGTTCTTAAACGAGGAGGAAAGGTTGTAAGTCATAAAAACATTTAGGCATCGAAAGTGACCGCCCAGTGTGAAAAAAAAAACTTGAGAGGGTCTTGAGAGTCCCGAGATTTATGACTTTCAAATCTGACTCTCGGACTTCTCTGAGAAAGAGAAACGAGAATGGACATGAGCCTTTCCATTTTTCACCAAGTCCAACCAAGAGAGTCCACATGAAGAATCAAGACCAACACCAAGAGAGACGACCCAAAGAACTGTTTTCCCCACTTTTTTCATATAATATATTTCTCCTACTATCAACTCCTATTTATGTACATACATACATATTAAGAGTGGAGATACATCTGAATTAATATAGCCAACATACATAAATACATTGTACAATGTACAGTATTGTACACACACAACATAACACGACGGTACTTTCATATCCTCCTTCACTACATCTACAAGTCCGGAGAAATGTTAGACTTTGTGGAGTCGAGGACGACGAGATTATGTATAAAGACAGCATAGAAAATATGATATACATACATACGTAAATACCTACATGGGCTATAGAGAGATAGTTATAGGTTATAGCATCTGGTTTTGGAAGAGGAATGATGATGGAAACTAATATGATGATGATGCTCATAGATCACAGAAGGAAAACCAACCAGACGTCTTTTTATTACGTGTTGATTTCAATTGAAACGTGCCGTTATTAATTGCCATCTTAATCTTCCCCCGTAAGACCAACAAAAAACTAGAAGACAGAAGAAGAAGAAAAAGGAGTAAAAAAGGAGCGACGGACATCCGCCGAGATTTTTCAATTCATTTCTTTCACACTGTCTGTACTGACTGTGTGTTGTATTTTGTATTTGTGTGTGTGTGTGTGTGTGTACTAGTTTGTATGTGTGTGAAAGAGAGCTAAACGCTTTTGCTTTTGACTTCAAACACAATATATTTTACCCACACACACACACACAGACAGACACAGAAATGTACTCACTTGTATGTACAATGTACATCGTACATGGAGTCGCAGTACTACCTACATAAAAAATGCAAGACACCCTCAGTGTATCAAATATTTTTCTTTTGGTATGCCACGCATTTATTTTCCAATCCTTTGTAGGAATTTGATTCATTACAATTACACGTACACATATTCATACTCGCCACTTACATCTTACATAATCCATAATGTACCTACATGAAGTAATACTAAATAGAATCTTTTATACTTGTACATACACATTTTTATGTTTATTTTATTTACGTAAAATATCTGCAGATGATTTGAGAAATTCTTTCAATAATGCATTTCTGCCTTCTATTTTTCTTTCGACTCTTTGTTAAATTTGTGTTCAAATTTATTGTGATTCTTTTTCGACACGAGTATCGAATGAGATAGAGATAGAGATGACTGAATTAAAAAGTTGTTCATGGGTACAGAAAACTCTTTTGTCTTGTTCAAATGGGTATGTGCATAGTTTTTCCTTGTAAAATGTTGATATTGGATTGAAAAGGAAATTGAACTTGGGATCGGAATTAGAATTATGTAGAATGTGGATGTGAATGGAAGAGAGAGAGTGAGAGAGAGAGAGAGGGAATATCGGGGGATTGGAAATTGGGAATTCCTCAGATGACATTCGAATTTCGAATGGATGCCATCGGCGAGATTTCAAGGAAATATTTGAGTTTAAAGTCTTTGTGGAATTCAATGGAAATGGAATGGGATGAAAATTTTGAAGATGTAACAAAATAATCTATATGTGTACAGATTCAGATATTCAGATATGCATTATATATGCATCTTTAGTTTTTATATCCATGTGAGGTACTTTATATGGGGTGAAATGTTGTGTTCAGTGTAAAGTAAAGTGTAAAGTGTGTGAGCCCCCATTGATGATGTTGTGTGCAGGTGTGTGTACGATTTGTGATGTGATTTTTCCCTTGGTGTTGAGAGAGAGAGAGCAAGAGAGAAGCCGGCTTCAAATTCAAACGTGTACAAGTTACACAAGTTACAAGTTGAACAGAGAGGTGAGAGAGAAAGAGTCTATAACTTATCTTGCGTCATTATTTATACATAGGAGCTTAATAAATAATTGATTTCTCTAACTCAATACCATCCGCCTTGTCTAACTCCAACTTAAATTTTAACTGATCGACCAACTCACGTCCAAATCCCTATCGTCATTTCATCATGAGACGGTGTACACATAATACATGTGTATAAACACTCTCTCTCTCTCTCTCGCTCAATATGTAGATTGTATTTTACTGTGTATATGCATATGCACATGTGTAGTCAACAGTCAACAATGAGATCATACCAAATATTTTACTCTGCTAAAAATCAAAGGCTAAAAAACATGTTACAGCGAGAGGAAGAGAGAGAGAGAGAGAGAGAGAGCGAAGAAAAAAAGAGAAGAAACTTGCCGATCCATCTTCATAGTTTATAGCTTTCCTGCTATGCCTGCCTTTCCTTTGGTCTCTACGTGTTTGAGCATTTGGATTTGGATGGTGTGTGTGAGTCGTTAGTCTGAATGGGAATCTGAATTGAGGAATGACGTCGGACAGAGTCAAAGGGAACAAGAGATCCTCATATGTTAATATACTAATATACATCTATACTCTCATTGTCCACACATATTACATATTCTATCCTGACGCGATATACTCATCAATTTTATTTCACGGAAAAAAATGATTCATACGATCATCCACGAGGACATCAAACATCTTTATTTTCGCACCTCTCTCTCTTTCTCTCTCTCTCTCTGTATAAACCTTGTATGCAGATGCAGGCAAGTCGAACTTGAATTGATAAAACTACATATTCACAGATTTTTCAAGGATGGAAAAGTACATTTTATTCATTTGAATAATTTTCATTTGATTTTCATTTGAAACAGATTTGTGAATAAATATTTTGTATGAAATATTTACGCCAGGTAAATTGTCTAAATCCTTGACTGAATATCTTTACACATAGTTTTTCCATATCTTTGAGTCTTTAATAAACTTTAATGCGTGTTTTTACGGACTCGGACATTTTTGAGAGCTCTCGGATTTTTTTTTTTGGGGGGGGGGGTGAGAAAGAAAGAGAAAAAAGGAAAGAGAGAGGGCTCAAAGGGAACGGTGACGAGGTACATATGTGCTCTCGCTCTGTGGCAATATATTTTTTTTCCTGTTCAACGTCGATTTCACGGTTCATGATGAAGATGTACTGTTCATATGTACATGTGTATACATGAAGGAATTGTGATGCAAATGGAATAATATATGTATATGCAACAGAGAGGCGCACCGTGTGTTGTGTTTTGTTGTTGTTCAAATTCAACTTGTAAAAGCTGTAGCAAAAAGCTGAAGTCAAAGTCAGAAAGCGAATTGACTATATAATGTTAATGTACCTACAGTCAGTGCCAGACCAGATGTATCATGCATATATATATATATATCTTTATATTGTACATAATATATGAATAGAAATGCCCATGCCCATTGTCAACAGCCTCCAAATCCCACCCTAGCAAACATTAAATGTCTTCTTTAACCTCGAACAAATAACGAAATGGCTCTATATCTTCACTTTCCCCAACTTTTATTCCCTACATTTACATAACATTCACCTTTTTTTGTAAATGTTTTTACCTGTCATCTTCTTCACCCCCTTAATTATTATGTCACCGTCCAAGATACAAGATATATCGTATGTATACTTTTCCCCCATATAATACTTTCTACAACAGTCTCAATTTAATCCTCGCTCTCACTCTCGCGTTCTTGGAAACCTTTACCCGAAGTAGTAGGTCACAAAGTACGCTGTATCCAACGGAAAATGCTTGTGTGTGTGTGTGCCACAATTAATGAGAATTAAAATTTAAAATGGACAATGTAAACATGTAGGTAGGATATATATTTGTGTGTATGTACATAAATACCAAGTAGAGACCAGGTAGGACGTGTATGGTTTTGTAGGCATTTCCCTTGTACGTACAAAGAACGAGACAAAGTGTAGCATATATCTGTATATTGTAGTTTGTATAGTTGCATTGGCAAACGCAAAACGACAGTAAATTGTATTGTAAGGATATGTTTATAGGAAATGTTTTTGTATCCATTAATGCCAGTATTGTATCGTATGTAGGTATCTTTGTACGTATTCATTTTGTGTGTGTGTGTGACTGTGTCGGTTGTTCTCTCTGCTCCGGTCCTTTTGTGTAGAGAAGCCAAAAACTCGCCGCTAAAGGTCTCTCTCCCTTAAATATTTATCCTCACATTGTTCCATTTCTAAATACGAGTTTTTCCTCGGTAATCGGTACGTCCAAACTTGTACTTTTGGACTTTTGACAACTTTATTTTTCTTTTTTTTCCTTCTCTCTCTCTCTCGCTCTCTCGCTTTATTTCTCAATCCTCATCTGCTCCGGCCATCCGTTTCTCCACACATACACACACAATACCATGTACAAATGTACATTGGAAATTTAGCAGAGCACTGGACAACAATCTACAATTCTACACACAGGCAGAACTGATAGACATTCCCATATTTCCCTCCAGTCCTCTTGTTTATATTTGTATTTATATTTATGTTTGGCTTTTACTTGTATACGCGTTCCACTTGATCTCCATACGAATAGAAATAGAAATGGGACGACGACGGAGGAGACTAAATACTAAATACAAATTTTTCTGCTTATTTTACCTTTGCCCGACGGATGAACCTTCTTTACCTACCTGGTAAGTATTCTTTCCATTCTTTTATACTTATGTATACCTATATCTATAGCATAGAATACTGACACTGTTGATCTAGTAGCATTAGAGATTCTTTGTGGTCTCTCTCTCTCTCTCTCTCTCGCTCGTACCGTAAGGAAACTATACAGAAATTCAGACTACCTATACAGAAATGTATTTAATAATGGGATGAAAGGCGAAAAAAATGTTGTACGGCGGCCTGAAAACATGACCATCAAAATCAGAATATATGGCTAATTTAACAAAAGGCAAAGTTTAACACCGTAATCGGTTCGGTCTTAGTGAACACACACACACACACACTGTGCTCTTGCTCTTGTACATGGGTGTTGGGTGATCATCATCATATAGAAGCTAAAGCCAAAGCCAAAAGCAAATCCGAAGCCAAGGAAATAAACAGAGGGAGAGAGAGAGAGAAATAGAACAATGAAAAGGACGTCGACATTGACCAAAAGCGTACAAACTATATGTACAAACTCTAGGTGTGTGTAGCAAACAAGAGCGAGTAACGATTCCATCTCAATTCAACTGAATCTTTTCTTTCTTCCGTTTTTTCTGTCTCTTCATATGTGAATACAAGTGAAAATTGTCAAAGGGATTTTTCACCGCATATCTCTCAAACGAAAGTATGAACTACATATTATATGTATATAGTTATATTGTTATATAGCATTGGCTATTCCGTATTGCTCTGTATTTCAATTGGTATTGCTCCCTTTTGGTTTTTTGTTATATGTAGATTGTTGATGTGTGTGTGTTTCTGGTCTGTATTTGTGTACTGTGTATGTGCTAATGGTAATAAAGACATATGTTCCGCACTCTGGCACCCAATCAATATACAACTCCCAGCAGAACATCAACACATCCCCCCTTTCCCCCCACCCAAAAAAACTTGACATTATATTTAGTGGATTCATATTGTTGGTGTTATATTGTGAGATTTATATAATATATTACAGACTGTAATTTACAGTATAGGTAGATACGATATATCTGTAAATGTAAATAGTCTATAGCTCATACTATATACATGCATTGATTGTGAGTTTGTGAGACCAGTGGCAACGGCAACCAAACGTCCACTTATTGTGCCATCACAAACTCTGCGTATCTGTATTCTGAATTCTGTACAGTAATAGTCTGCATGTATATTTTTAACCAACAAGACCAAAAAATTATGTAACAATCAGACTCGTTTCTATATTACTATGTACACGTTTTGACTCTCTCTCTCTCTCTCTCTCGCTCTTTCTCCATTTGAAATCATTTACCATTTACGTTGACAAAAAAAGGTTACATGTTGGTTGGTTGATGGCTGTGGATTTTTAATCTAATTTGGAAAGGTCGAACATTTTTCTTTTCAGCTCGGAGTTTCCACTCCGAGTTATTACGGTTAGCCCAAAATGAATGTGCACCTCTCTACTACAGAACGAGAGAGAGAGAGTGAGAAAGAAAGAGAATGTGTGTTTGTATAGCTCAAGTTGATGGGATTTCATGTGCAATTGAATAAGAATGCGTGTATCAACACTCACAAATATTTATCAACGTTTCAAATCCAAATGTAAATAGAAATGAGAGAGAAAGAGAGAAGTCGAGTCGACAATTCCTTTGACTTTTGTTTCATTTGTTTTGCACTACAAAAAGTGTAATCAGTTCACTCTCACATCATTCATCATCTCTCTTCATTTATGAATCTTGTACTTTGCACAAGTACATACTTAATATGCATATAGATTCTATGTACATTCTACATTCATTATGTACATACGATACATATGTGTATATGGAATCTGCCCCTTGTTGCTCTCTACCCGTCCATCTCGCATCAATTCCCATTGAAAGAAACGTCTTCAACTTATTCTCATATTCAACATTCAAAAGCTCATTAATTGATTCTCATTTGTGGTCATTCTGCGGGTTGACACGTCCAAATAAGTATATTAAAACTCATTCTTCTTGTTTATTTCAACATGGAAATGAGTCGTCTCTCTCACACAAATCGGCCTGAATATTTAATACACATTTATTATTTCATTAAATTCCAGAAAATGTAAGGAGATGCCATATGTACGAGAAAATCATATGGTATATAAATATTTAATGTTTAAAAGTAGACAGGAGGCTTCTCCCTTTGTTCATTATACTTGATGCATTTCATTTTGCACAATATTGTCACGGAACAAATCCTCCAAATCTATACCTACAGATATAGAGAGATATGTATCGTACAAATAACAATCCTAAAAACTTAACGCATTCCCAATCCCTAATCTACAGTTGTCTACAGGTTAAATGATTAAGCGGGTGACTGTGTGTTTGTGTTTGTGTGTAAAGATTGAAGATTGAGGATTTACACACGGCAGCTCTTCGGCGTTCCTTTGCTTTTAAGATTTTCTTTGAAAATGTGTATAAGAGTGTTCAATGAAATCGTTCAACTTAATTCCTGTCGCTCCAATGAAATGAAATGAAATGCAATGGCAATGGCACAGGCCAATTCGTCATAATCTCCTTTCAAATTATATATATTTTATTATACATTTGAGAGTTTCTCTCAAGTCCGGCGGAACTCCATGTATTTCAATGTAAATCTAGAGACTGTTCACACAGTACCAGCACGTCCAGCACACAGCACTCGTCGTCAGACATTTCATTTCATTTCCAATAGCATGAGCGGCTACTTGTTGTAAAATAAGTCTACGTCTACACTCTACACTATTCAAAATCCAAAGATAAGGCGGAGAAGGTGAAGGCGGTGAATGGTGGACATAAGACATGTGGAAAGGACCAAAAGAACCAGAAGAATGACAGCAATAACAGCAGCAGCAGAAGCAACAGCAAAAGCAAAAATCAAGAAAAAAACCTTTTGCTTTACATATGTATATTCATGGGCTTTGGCAAAATGGAAAACACAGTGTGAGACGGAGACAGTCTAATCGTGTGTATCGTGGTGAGGTAAGTCGCAAAGCTTTATCTCTCTCTCTCTCTCTCTCTCTCTCTCTCTCTTGTCTCTCTCTCTTCTGTTCAAAAATAATAAGCTGATTTGCTCGGCTCATTTCCTTTTGTATGGAGTTAAGATTTTACTTTATTTAATGTCAATTGTCAATCATTCCTCATTATCCACTGATTACCAAAAACGTTTTCTCCCACCATTAGTTTTCCTCTCATGACGGACAATCTCACAGCGTCCCAGCACAGCACAGCACTGCCACCCAAAATCCCCCCAGTTCACAATTTTTATTTCATTAACACTCAACATTGCACATAAAATACATTTATATTTGGTATGTAGGTATTAAATATAGGTACTTTCAATTGATTGTGAGCATTGAGTTCTCGTAGAAGGATTTCAGCATCAAAAATTTCAATATAAGGACATGCCAAATATTTGTGAAAGACATTTTACCAAACTGTATATTTGTTATACATAGGTATATGAAATCATGAAAATATTTACCCATTGACAGCACGGACTATTTACACTTTTAAACTTGAAAAAATAGTCAATCAACTTTTCTTTTCATTTCATCTTATTTTATCAAAGGATTATTTTGTCTACTACAAAAATAAAATTGGATTTGTATTTGTATTTTCGTAGTCGAAAATAAGTTAAGAAAATAGTTAAGTGGGTCAAATGTCAGATAAATGTATAGTTGTGATTGTGGGATGAGATTGTTTACAAAATGTCCAGAGAGAGAGAGAGAAAATCATTTCCGTTTCCAAATAATAAGAATAAGAAGGAAAAAAGTATGAATTTGAGAAAAGTTGTCAATGCATACAAGATAGATGAGCTCATTTTACATCCCCTCAAAAGTGCACCTCCCTTAATGAGTTAATGAGTTGAGGAGACCTCTATTAGTTCTCTAAGGTCCTCGACGACAACCGTAGCCATATCGATTGAGGTTAGAGAGTGTCAATTGTAAATGGTCAATTCCTCATTCCAGATTCCGGATTCCACATATCAATTTGCATGATGCATTACAAATCAGCTGAAACTAGTGAAACTAAACACAGATAAAACTGCAACCAAATCGCTGACACTCATGTAGAATCCGTGCAAGATGGCCTTTAGTCAAGATTCAAGATGGATTTGTTATGATTTTTTTCCTCTCAATTCAGAATTGAGAATTGAGAAATTTACCTAAATGGAAATGTGTATGTGTAAAATTAAAAGGAGAGGAAATAGGAAAGTACCAAAATACATAATAATAATAATAATAAGTAGAACGTACTTACGCCATCGCATACGTATATCTGTAAAACCACCACCCCAAACCATTTGTCATCTTGGCGTTGAAGGATCATCTGCCGTCCTGTTCTCTACTGCTGCTGCTGCTTCTTCACCTATTGTCAATTGCTATCTTGGATGCCATATTATGTGTAAAGATTGTGTACGTTGTAGATATTTGGATACACACATACACACACACACGAGCTACGGTCAATTTACAAAATATAAAATACAAACAGTTGAAATCGTATGGCCATTGCTACCTCCACCCTCGAATCACAAGTCCAACTCTGACTACTCAATTTTCTATACAAAGATGAGAGTCCTTTCAACTTGAGAACAACATGAAGTGAGAATCGTCAAGAGAGAGAGAAAGAGAGAGAGAGAACTGTCGACGAATTTGTAATGTATCTTCATTTCCAGTGAGGAAACTATTAAGACTAAGGCCACTTCAAACACTAACACCACAGTCACAATACATTCCCATGTTTTCCAATGGTTATCTCATGGTTAATTGAATATATCTTTTCATTCTCTATATGTGTGTTCAAACTGTTCAATGGGAGATATAGGTGCTATGCAGGAGGTAGGCTCAATCCTCCCAAAAAATCAATCCCCTTAGAGAAAATATCATGGCAATTCCATTGGATTTGACGAAAATTCTCAATTCAAAAGTTC
This sequence comes from Gisinianus flammeolus, assembly GCA_034699125.1. Lineage (NCBI taxonomy): Eukaryota > Metazoa > Arthropoda > Collembola > Symphypleona > Katiannidae > Gisinianus > Gisinianus flammeolus. Next base: position 62,089 of record JAIUND010000185.1, on the reverse strand, counting down.
TAGCAGAATACGGTGACGGTCCCAGTTTTGAGTTTAAGGCTAAAGGACTTGGACTTAATGTTCTTGTAATATATGTTGTATGTATTTGCAATGGGATATTTTCTTACGTGAGAAGTGATGGGAATTATCTGGAAAGAGCCCTTTTGGATGGAAAATGGAAGCACAAGCAAAAGCCAAAGCAAAGCAGGATGATGACGAAGGAAAATGAGAAAAAAAGAGAGTGTGATGAAAGTTTTTGGAGGAGTATCGGGAATTGGGAAGGCGGAGTAGTTGTAGTTGGTTCCAAGAGATTTCCAAGTTCTTTTGAAGTTTTTGAGGAAAATAAAAATAAAAAGGAAAAGGAAAAAGAAAAGACGAAGAAAAAAATGTAGTGTAATAGTTGATGATGGATGGAATGGAAGTTAGAAGTTAAAGGAGCAGGGAAAAGGCCAAAGTCAAAAAGGCGAAAACCTCTCTCTCTCTCTGGATTTGTATTTGTAGGACAATCGACGAACATCTTGGAATCAATTCATTTCTTGGAAGAGAAACAGTCCAGTGCCAGTGCCAGTGCAAGTGCTCAATCGTATTCGTATAGTATGTATACACAGTATACATAGAACGATAGAACAGAACAGAACAGAACAGAGGGAGAATGGAACATGGAAAGAGAACATTGAAGAGAGTAGAACGAGAAGAACAGTTAGCCGGTTTGTTTGAGAAAAGTGTTAAATGTTGGCACACCGAAAGGAGTAAAATAAGATGAATCGTTCTTCTTTCTCTCCGGTCGTCGTTCAATAGTCAATGCGTCAATGTTGAATGGTCTACCTGATGCCTTTTTTTGACTCTTATCCTCATCCATGCAATCCAGTCACTCGGCCTCTACCATACTGTATGCTGGCTGGCAGTAGTGAGTTGTGAGTAGTTAGCAGTCAGGATTCAACTTAATAACAGTATACAGACTCACAAGCCGAAACAGAAACAAATCAGAATCATATATGTACTCAGCAGTACAGTGTACTTTGAGCATGGAAAATTGAGAGAGAAAAGCCCAAGGAAAATGAGAATGAAAACTTTCATGTTTCATCTACACAAATGTACACACACACACACACACAGACACAGGGAAATGAGGAATGAACGGCTAAAGTCCAAAGGAAAACGACAAACAGAGTTCACACATATCTTAGCTCTAGAAACAGAGAGAAATATTATTATTATGGACAAACGACAGGACAGAATGAAGGATTGACTTTGACTCCGTCACTCTCTGTACTCTCGCCGCCTTTTCAATCTCCCTCTTTCTCCTCCCCCTGCACAATTCCATAGTAATAATAATAATGATAATAAGTATGGGAAAATATTACTAATCACAATATATACAAATATCCTAATGAAAATATCCCAATGCAGTCCATACATAGTCAATTGTTTACATAAACCATCAGTATATAGACTGCGTTCGCTCCTTGTCCATATCCATCCAGAATACAGATACTTCAGATACACGTTCACGCTAGTATTTTAATTCATTTACACAGTCAAATTGTACCGTTCAAAGTCAGTTTGCCAATGGCAATGGCTAATGGAAGTCAAGTCAAACATAATGTTTGAGCTTCGTTTCTCGTTTCTATAGTCGTTCACAACTCCGTTATAACTATACATTTCATATTTTGATGTGTATAGGTATTCATATTTCTCTGCATTTCCCCCCTATTATTTTTCTAGAGTGAAGGTAGATCCATTCTTCATTCCCAAGCCAAACGAAATAGAGAGAGAGAGAGAGAGAGAGACTCGAGCAAAATACTGGGTATTTTCTCTTGACATTTGAATTCATTAATTTATTTAATTGTTCACGACAGGGTCGTAAAAGCAAAATTTACAAAGCCACAATAATAAATTACTGACGGTGTGCATGCTTTTCTCTCTCTCTCTCTCTACTTGATTTCAGTATACAGGGACTACTCCAATGAATTATGAACTATTAAGCATTAAACTTCCCCCCAAACCTACACAATACTCCAAAACTGCAAATCACTATACCTTCAAAATCCTCCATGTTGTTATTTTTTTTGGATTCTTTCTAGACAGAATGTGTATGCCATGTAATTGTCATTAGCATTTCCATGCTGATGAGATGAATGGGGAAAGAAGTAGACAAAGAAAAAGTATCTAGTGGAGAACAATGAGGGTTGAGGAGGGTACAGCAAAATTAATGGGAAACGGCGAGAAAATGTATACTAATTCCTTAAAATTCCGTTCGTTGGCTAAATCAGTAAATATCCAGAGCATTCATTTCGAATTTGAAAAAATACTTTATTTAATTCCTCCCAATTCCATTTCATATTGGAAAAAAATAATGTTATTACAAGGTTTTCTTTCCATAGTTGATAGTTTGATAGTTCCATAGTTGGTGTTGTGTATAAGTGTCTGCTGTGTGCAGACATGATAATGATAGCAATTGAAATGGAAATAAGTGTGTGAGTGAGAGAGAGAGTGAATGGCAACGTGTATGACACTTTTGTGGGTTGTTTTGTATTATCTTGTATATTTGTGTGTGTGTGTGTATTTGATGTCTCGTTCCTGTTGATTGTTGATGGTTCCCCTGTACATTTTTGTTCATCAAATGGTAATGGTAATGATGGTCCACGTCGAAAACGTCTATGGATATTGACTATTGACGTTTCTCTTTCCGTTTCCACGGAACAACTCAATCTCACGTCTCTCACTGTATACCGCGTTGTTCTTTTCTTTTACGTTTACAAAAGTATACCTAAGCAAAAATGAGAATACTCGTGGATAAACAAAATGAAGGAGAGTGATAGAGATATTGAATGGTGTGTGGAGTCTTGGGTGTCCCTGAAATCGGAATTGAACTGTGAGAGGGGCATGGCATATCTATATACAATCATATATATATATACATACACTAGGAAAAGAAGGAGAAGAAGAAAAAAGATGTAGGCCTGTGGGACTCAGAGAAACTGGGAGGAACTCGACGGATCGTCAATCGTCAGAATCAGAATCATATACGAAGAGCCCGATAGCAGTACTTTATAAGAAACGTAATAGTAATAAATATCTGCATGTTACAACTCTGGTTGGTTTTGGTGTGGAAAAAATAAGGTTGTGTACAAAGTTTTTGGGAAGTGAAGACGAGAGAGGCAGAGAGAGAGAGAGAGAAGAGAGAGAGCCCCCCTCCTTGTCTAGGCAATAGATACCCCATGCGGATTTGACTCGTGAGAAATACTCTTCAGTACACAGACACCAACGTCCATTCAACACTTTTACAAATAATCCCAATCCCTTTCTTCTTTCCACTTTTCCCCTTCACACAGTACAGAACAGAGTACAGATACAGTCACCATCCCATCTCATCCACTCCACCAACAATCCAGCTCCTCTCTCTCTCTCTCCCTCTCTCTCGCCCTGTCGCATCATCGAAATAGCATACAAATTTAGACTTCAATTCTCTACTTTCACCCGCATCCGGAGCTCAAACACAAATAAATCCATTCTTTATTTTAGTTGTAGTCCTCTCCATGAAATTAAAAACCACTCTGAAATGTATTGTCATCCATAAAATACATAGACGTCCACTCTATAAATATGTACTCCTCATTGAGGAGTCCTCAATACTCCATACTCACACACTCGAGATAAATCCATTGATTTTTACTCTATTAAAAAGAATATGATGAGGATTTTGAAAATTTTAAATGACGTTTCAAATCATGAGAGATAATCAGAGATTTTTGACTAACTGAATTCTCCACGCAGTACATAATTGACTAACTGATAATGAAATTGATTTAATTCCACGTTCGATGTGAGCAGATACTCAATTTATGCTTTAAGTGGAGCAAAGTTGGAGAGTGTGAGATAGAGATAGTCACATAGAGAAATGGCTTAATATTCTGTGGATACATCAAAATATTGTCTAGTTTCAATGGGGTGAATGAAAGGAGGATTTTTTAATGCGTGATAAATAAAACAGAGTGTGCGTGTGTGTGTGTGTGTGTTTGTGTACATATGACAGTTGTATGTTGCATTGTAGTTGCCATTGCATGTAGTGTGCGGTAAAATAGTACTAGTGAAGTCAACGGAGCGGGACCAGAGAACCGAAAACACTACAAAAGGCATCAACCAACCAACAGAACATCATCATTTATTTCATCCCCAAACCAACACACACACACAAATACAAGAACACCAGAGGAACAAAAACAAGAAAGGGACACAAAACGTAACGTACCCGCATCCTGGAGCTTGTTCTGTCACATCAACGAATATATATATCGTATAATTCGTATATATGTACAAAAATACAAATATATACACAACTCGTATGAATTTATAGTCAGAGTCGTCAGAGGTCCGTGTAAAATGTGTGTTGTGAACGTTGTTTTAATTTTTGTTATGTGTATGTATGTGCCACTATGTGCTATATGGGGACTCTTTTGTATAAGTGTGCATGAAATTACGTACGTGTGACTTGTAGGTTGTGTGTTGTGTGTTAGTTGTATCTGTAGTTGTAGGGTTTCCATGTCCGTGTTCATGTTCCAGATCAAATGATTGGATTGGATTGGTAGCGAGTAGAGAGCGAGGACATGAAACATCAGTTCTCTCCCGTATCTCACTCTCTCTCGTAATATATTTTATATATAGTCACACCAACACCAAAAACAAACACACACTGTCGAGATCTCACAAATGCAAGTAGGTAAGTATACAAATGATGACCAAAGAGTGGATGAGGGAATCCATGAAGCTGGAACCCGGACGAGACATTGATGATCAGAGGTTGCTGCTGTTGATGATGATGATGATGATGATATTGATGTTTTGTGTTGTGTTGTTCTGGACCAGATTGACATCATTATGAGTGAATCGTGAGGACCAACCCAAATAAAAGACTGACTAATCGTGTCATAGAATACATTTATCCTCTTACATCATAAGGATTTTCTCCGTTTATTTCTGTTTTCAACAAAAGGGAACGACAATCGACAATGAACCGAGTAGAGCGAATGTAAATGTGAATGCGAATGTCACCCTCTGAATGTGAGTATTCTATTCTCTCACTCTCATTTCAAACTATCACTGTAACTGTATGTGTATATTTTCAGTTAGAGCAATGCCAACTCTTGACTAATCCTCACAAAAATCTCTCACCCTTTCACATACTACAAATACATGAAATACAGATACAAATACACAAGTCAGTGTATGTATTTATGTATTCTTAAATCTTGTACGATTGCTTTTTTACACTTTTTAAATTATATAACCTTTTATTATATTCTCAATCTCAATGATACGCCCCCCGTAGAGTCCTCACACATCACTATTGGATCATTAATGCTCCCGTCACACACTCTCATCCACCAGTAAAGACTAGCGTCATTTAAACGTTGCTTACAGGCAAATAGGAAATATATAAGATACATTACCAGTATTCTGTATTTCTATGTATTTATTGATCTTATCTTTTATCGGAAAATTTTTGAGTTGATAGCATGAAGAAGAAAAATACGGAAGGGAAAACGGACCTAAATCCAGAAAAACACACAGCGTAAGTATAATTACCTATTAGAGTATCTGTATTATTGATATTGGTATTAGTATTACACTTGTGAATGGATTAACAATAAGTAGTGTCAAGTAGTCTACACTACACTACACGGTATGTAGTTCAGATACATACATAATACATATGAGGTAGACCTAGGTGAGAGTGAGACTGGGTGTCGTTGAGGCGTGAACATTTTGAGCGTGTTTCATTGAAAAATTGAAACGTTCCCATGGCACTAATGAGTTAAAATGAGGGTTTGAGTGTGTGGTGTATGGAATTTGATGGGCATCCATGTACATGTGAAGATTTTTTTATTTTTTTGTAAAAAAAATAAAGGTTATAGAGAGTAAAGAAGTTTAAAAGTTTTGAGAGTTGGACTGTTCCCCCCACTAGAAATGCTAAGCACTCTGTCTCCTCTGCCACACTGGGAGACTGACAACAATAATTAAGGTGGTTAAGAGAAGAAAAAAAACACTAACTAATTTCCCGCTGGAGTGTCTACACACTGTGCATAAGTACATGAATACTATGAATACATATACAACATGCTATTGTGTCTGTTTCTGTGTGTACATATAGACACAGCAGATAAATACATACGATACATACATCGTATACATACATGGAATTCCTTGTGCTAAGTAATACAGGAGATACATTGTGATTGTGCTCAGTTTCGAATTGGTTGTCTACATATCGTAGATCTGTATCCGTACATATAGTGTTTGATCCAGCCCACACATTTTCTCTCAAATTGACTCCCAAGAAGTACTTAACTCAACTTGAAGATTAACTATTAACTTGCTCGCGCCCAAGGTTCACACACTCAAACTCTCTTCTCACATGTAGAACAAACAAACATTATTAAACAGGTAAAAATCACCTTTGAAAAGGCACAGACACACACACACACACACACACACACACACACAAATATACACATGATGTGCATATCTGCAATCATTTCTGTTCTATTCACTTCAAAATACATGTGAAAAACAAAATGGGAAAGAGTGAAAGAGGATATGGATATAGAAGACGACCAAGAAGAAGACGAAGACGAAGACAGTTCCCTCCCTCAATCAGTTGCTTCTTCTTCACATGTCAGCATTTTTTCACGCTTCTTTACCCTCTGTCAACAGCTTCCTTGTCGAACAAGAAAAAAATATTCCATTCATTCACCTGGAAATCTCCCTCAGCATATTTCCCCTTCAAGTCGTCATTTCATATTTCCAACAAAAATCCAAAGAAATTTTGTTAGACGTGTACAGAGCTCTTGTGCTTTAGGCTTTAGTCTCTTTTTTTTCAATACTTACTGAAATGGAAATAGTCGATCGTCGATTGTAATTTCATTATTATGATATTCTTTGTGGTCGTTGTGAGTTTCCAACAAGGACTTTTCCAATACAAATACAAACACAATTTGACTACACAAAATATTGTACATGTACACAATGAAATGATTCTAGTTTTTCTTTCTTAATTTATTAAAAGGGAAAAAAAATATTTTTGATATGTTTAACTTCTTGTGAGTTTGGCATTTGGCGTTTGGTGTGACTGTGAGTGGCTATGAGCTCTTTTGTATATTTGTATTATATAGGTACATATTGTGTATGGTATAGCTGATTGGTCATGTGGGGCTGTCATGTCATATTTTGACGATGATGTCGAGTTGACTAGAGAGGATGGAAAATATATCTGTATATACAATATATACAATATATACGATAACGATATGAATTCTTCTTGTTCTTCTTGAGTACCTTCTTTGGTGATCCAACTTATATAGTGATTCCTGTCATTTCCTTAACAGTTGGACACCATTGAAACTTTGTCAACTGGAACATCATATCTTTTCAATTCAATTTAATACTATTATTACTTTTAAATGCTATCACAAACACTCAAACACCAACACACACATACACATACAAATATCGTACAAATAAATACACATTCAATGTATAACCATAACTATATGAATATGAAAATGAATTTAAGCTGGAAACTGGAAATTTACATTTTTATTTAAATGTTGTTGGCCTGGGTGGCCGAGAACTAAGAAATAATTCCCCTGAGAATTTTTACTTTCAATACATTTATTTCATACGTACCTTATATTTATTTCTTGATGCATTCGAATATCAAACTTTTTCTGCATCATATCATTTTCCTTTGTAGGTATTTTCAGATTTTTATGTTATTAATGTTATTGTTATTATGAATCAATTTGGTGTGGGATGTGCTTATGAAAATCAAATCAAGAGAGGACATGGAATTTTTTTTAACGGAATGCGGAATGACTTCCGATTTGTTTTTTGTTTTTATTATTATTCGATTCTTTTCAGTATTTTCACTTTGATACGTTCTCATGTATAGAATTTAAATATATATGAGAAGACATTCATTTTATTTTGTCTACGGTTAGCCATACTTTTCTAGTCTACATCGTTATTCGTTAAACATTGCGTGCGTTGTTTTTTTTGTGTGTGTTTTGTAATATACATTGCTAACGTAAAAAAAAAAAAGAGAAAGTCTTTGACTCCATCCATCAATTTTGATACTCTGATGATTTTCAAACAATATTTAGTGAACAAAATCAATACACACATTTCTCAAGAGACAGCTCAATGCCTGAATTTTGAATTTGTATAATAAAAGAAGCTGACAAAGAAATATTGAAAGTATATTATTTTCCTTTAGCATCAATTGTCCATTGATAACTCAAAACTCAACTAAAATATACAAAGTGCAAATTAGATGAGAACTTTTGTCACAAAAATTTGAATGGACAATGGCAGTACAGACGGTGCATAATTTAGGAATCTGTTAAATGTTGAATGTTGAATCATCAAAGTGGTAAATAAAGTACTACCTGAATGTTTTCTATGTCTGAATACATTTGAAATATTTTTTGAAAAGCAATTAGATGATAAAGTATAAACCATAACAATAATGTAATGTTATTTTGTTGTTACCTGTCATTTGTCATTCGTGAATTTGTCTATTTCTGTTTCTTTCCTCTCTTGTTGTAATTCTACGTCTATTTGACACGTCTATACACGCATTATCAGTTATCAGTACTTTTTTTTGATAGTAATCATGTAGTGTATAGTACCAAGTTCAGCATATATTTCATGGTACTTTTTTTCCTCCTCATTATTTAACGTAATAATTCCTAAGGATATAACGATCATTTTATGGGCTAGATATATATATCTATATTTAAGTATAGGTAATTATGACACAATATTACACATTTAATATGTATATGGTAAGAATTTACATTTTGTTTTACATTACATTAATACATACTTGTGTTTCATCATCTGCTTCATTTCCATATTGGAATAAATAATAATAATAATATATATAAATACTCCTCATTTCTCCACGGTGTATATTAAACACTACTACATCTACATATTCTATATATATATATACTTAATCTAGTTATAATACATGTTTATGTTCTATATGGTATCATTTACCCCCCGCACATGACATTATAGTACTTTTTTTTTACTTTTTATAGTCCCTCTTTCAAAGTGGATATAATATAGATAGGATTTGAATTAATACAAAATACAAAACAAACACATGAAAACCATTGTATATAGGAATAAATTAATGTAATAAATATAATATAATATTTTTCATGCATGACTTTTATTGGTTTTCACATGAGTTTTGTATTCAAGTGTGAAGAAGTACAGAAGATGTGGTGTGTAATGGCAAGTTAAAGTCCATTGTGGCATCGAGGAATTTTAAGTCCTTGCATATAAATACACATTTAAATATTTGAGTAGGAGGAGAAAAAGGTGAACGAGAAAAAGGTGAACGAATTCATGTTTTGATGTTAGGATTAAACAGATTTGAGAATGAGAACGTTTTCTGACAAAAGCACGTAGAACTTTTACTAAATAAGTACAAGGGAGATTCAAGTAAGAAAAAAAGTTGTGACGTGAATTTGTTGAAGACTGAGTTGACGTGTAAATATTTAGTATTCTCCAGCAAGCTATTGATATATTATATATATACGAGAGATAAGAATCAAAAGTGGATCATCTCATACGGAATACATTATATACATATTATATTATTCCATTGTAAAGGTAGACGGTAGAACAATCAGGATTTAAAAAAAGTTTTACAAATGATTTGTTTAGAGATATCGATCATATACAAAAGAGAGAGAGAGAGAGATTCTTGGTATTTGACGATATGTGTATGTCATATAGTCATAGGAAAAAATATGTGAACCAGAATCATCTGAACAATCCTAATACTTTTTTTTGAAATACTCATACAACTACTTCTCGACTACTTATCATTAGCATAAGACGAAAGAGAGAAAAAAACAATACTGATGTATCAAGTGAATACTGAATAGCTTTGAGTTTTGATGAAATAAAAAAAAAAGTTTAAGTTTAAGAGTATGAAAAAAGTGATAGAGTTTTTGTTGTGTTTGTTTGTTTGTGCATGAGCTACGTTTTTTGTTTGTTTGTCGAGGATTGACGATGGTGAGTAGTGAATAAAATACTGATATATGCTAGTCGGAATCTTGGGTTTTGATTTGACTATCAAGTAGAATATCTCTATAAGGATCAAAAGATCTGGAACCAGGGCTTGGGATTAGATTACTATTACTCTGATTATTATTACTATTACTATTATTATTATTATTATTACTACTAGTATTATTTGAAGAGCAACCTTCTGGAGAAGTCTGGAGGTTGTGTTGAGGACCATGAGGATGATGAGAATGTTGATGATGATGATGATGATTATGATGAGGATGCGGGTGATGATTCAAATGACTCAAATGAGAATGAATTGACGGTTTGGATAAAAGTCTCTCCACTGAGAATGACGAGGACACATTCTGAGGAGTGCTGGCTATCGGTTTGGCAATTGGGTTACCATTACTCCCATTATTATTATTATTCATGTAGTACTGGGTCGCCGCATATCTAATCAAAGAAACCAACAATAACAAAAAAAAAAACCAATTCAATTTCTAATTTCCATTTCATCAAACAAACTTCACTCCACCCAAAAATCCACTCCAATCCATATCTGTACTGTTCTGTACATATTTAATATTTCATGTTGATAGTCAAGTTATAGTCTTTTTAGACGCTCAATTAGAGGGAAAACAAATGAGCGTGTGGGATTCGGAATTCTTACCGGTAAATGGCGGAAGCGAGATGATGTTGATGATGGACATTTTGTTGGAAGTTTTGTTGGTAAAGCTGAGCAGCAACGACGGGTGGGATACCTCCAGTATTCCAGCAGAAGGGAGGAGAGTGTGGGGCGGGAGTTAAGGGATGACCCGGAACGGATTGCGGATGTGGAGGATGCGGGAAGAGAGATGAGTGACCAGGGAAACCATATGAGAGAGATCGTTTGAGGGCTGCGAGTCTGGTTCGACATGCGGTGGATGTTCGCCGTCGGAGTTTCCCAGTACTCCCTCCAATAAATACATCTTCTGAGGATGGATCCAACATCCAATAATTACCCTTCCCGGGATCATCATAATGACGAGGAACCTAAATGATGATGAACAATCAATTTTCGTGTTTAGTTTTTAGTAAGATACATATATATTCTCGACTAATGATTTGAGCCTGTGGATTTCCGGCTAATAGTGGATACTTATGCTTAATGAAACGAATGCTAAAGAAATGTATATGTGAAAAAGGGAATTATGTATATAGAATTTACCTTGACAAAGCATTTGTTGAGACTGAGATTGTGTCGTATAGAATTTTGCCATCCTTGTTTATTATCTCGATAGTATGGGAAGTTTTTCATGATGAATTCATAGATTCCATTGAGTGTCAATCGTTTCTCGGGACTCTGACGAATGGCCATCATAATGAGAGCATTGTATGAGTACGGAGGCTTCTCGTTTTTACTCTTTTCCGATGATTTATCACTGGCATTTGTATTTGTATTTGCACCATCACCACCACAATCTTTCTTGTCCTTTTTATTATTATGACCACTCTCGGAGGATTTCTCACTACTCGCCTTCTCCTTCTCCTTGTTCTTATCTTTATCTTTATTATTGGGGAGTGTGATTCCACCACTCCCTTTCCCATCCGAACCGGATTTATTCAATCTCTCTTCATCATCATCATCATCATGATGGTGAGTGTGAGTGGGTGAGGAGGATGAGGAGTCGTTTCCATCATCACTGTGACTTTTCCTATCCGAGGAGGATGAGGAGGATACATTTCGACTGCCGATATCACTTAGATCAATGACTCCATGCTCATCATCCTCATCTTCATCCGTCACATCGATATCCGGATCATCCATATCTGCATTCATATCTTCATCATTCTCATCGCTGGAGGTAGTTGTATCACAAAGTGCCGAGATTCGGTCAGTCACTGTCACTGTATTATTATTATTTGGTGTCAAAGTGTTGGGTGATGTCAAACTGGTTTTATTACTATGATTCCTACTACTATTATGATGATGATGAACATTTGTTTTCAAACTTGACAAGTTTGTGTTGGTGTCGCACATACTACTGTTATTATTATTATTATTATTATTATTGGGATGATTTTTCCCTGAGTGATGATGATGATGATGCCGTTGACTATGACGAAGATTTCTTTCAAGAACTTGAGTTGAGTCTTCAGCAACTGGTGGTATGGCAATCGCACGTGTTTCCTGCATCAAAAGTGCTCGGATGGAGAACGGTGGTGCGGTACTACTTGCCATTTTAGCCTCACTTGGCCAATCTCCTTCCAGTTTCATTACCATGACGGATTCTTCCTTGGTATGTTCCACTGTAACATTTAACAATAGCCAACAACAGACAATCCGAAACAATTCAACAACACTTTGTCTACTCGTAATCCAATTCCAAACATTCAAACAACTTTAGTCACGTTATCAATGATCAAGATCAATGTAAAAAAACAACAACACAGTTTCAGTTTCCAATTTAACTGATTCGATTGATTTTCACAGACAAATCAAACAAACTATATAGAAATTAGAAATTCCAAAAACAGATTCCGCATTTGCTCACACTATAGATTTTAGATTGTAGAATTTGTAGATACTCACAAGTAGTATTGAAAGAGTTGTAATGTATTTTAACTCGAGAGACTTGAGAGCTCTTTTATTGTACTTGTTTGCGTGTGTAAGTTGAAGGGGCAACTGGTTTTGGGGTTGCTTGCTGAATGACTGGAAGCTGACGTGGGCATGAAATTGTTTTTGGGTTGTGTGAGGGTCGTCGTCGTATGTATATGTGTCTAGCATTAATGGTAGATTAGTTGTTCTCTCTTTCTCTCTCTCTCTCTCTCTCCCTCTGTATGGTATGGAAGGGAGGAAGGATGGTCCATACACAAGCGCACCTTCTCTGTCCAATGACTAGGATTTTGGGATGGTGGTCCACCATGGTTGGAGTTCTTGGATCAAGAGGAGTTTCTACAAACTCTCTACGGCTGCCTTGTCTAAAAGTTTTGCTTTTTGCCCTCATCTTTAGCAAACTTACCTCTCTCTTCTCTCTCTCTCTCGCTGTCGTCAGTAGTTTCAAGTATGGATTAGATTAGGTTGTCTCTTCTCTCACTCTGTGTGTGTGTATGTTGTATGTGTATATGTGTGTGTGTGCAATAATATAATAAATATTTTATGTATACACAATTTGCTATTTGGTACATGTAATTTCAAGTTTTCTTGTTCAGCTTGTTTCTTCCTCCTCATTCTCATTCTCAAACACAGGGAAACGACAACACAAAGTGGATACAACTACTAAATAAAGCAATGTGTTCACAACTGTGCTTGTCTCAGCCAAAATATTGTGGGATTACCAACCCAAAGACATTCTTAATGACCGACAATCACTCAACGCAACATGTACGATACACACATACATAATATGTACATTACATATGTATATTATATACGTATAGAAACTATCAAATGTTAGCAATTTCCAAATTTTACATTTCCCATTTCCCAACCCAACATGAGAATCATCATCGTTGTCGTCATATATGAACAAACTTTGACTTGTCAGCAGCATAAAACCCAAACCTAAAAGATCTCACCACCATCACTTTCTGTACAGTATATATACATATATATACGATAGAAAAACCGAAAGTTTTTGTCTTAATTTATTACTATTTGAACTCGGATCCCTCGTCCAAAGTCGAAAGAACATCCAGAAACTCGTATTCTTAATCCATATGGGGGAAAATAAGAGTTATGTTGGAATTTGGAATTTCTCCTTCTTCTCACAAAAACGAAGAAACTTTTAAAGGACAAAGGACTTGGCTTTGTACAAGCCATCTTTCCAGTCTCTATCTCCAGCCACAACTCACAACTCAAAACAACCAGAAAAAAAAGAGTAAAAAGACAAATTTTTCATATGGAATTCAAATGAATATATTTACCATACATTTACATGCGTTTAAGTATACTTGCATCGACTATATTTTTGTATTTGGTTTCTTCCACAAACTTACCCCAAAGTCTAAAATCTAAAGTACGAATTTGTACGTACAGCAAGGTGATGTGTGTAATGTAATGTAATGGTAATGTGTTTCTAAATACGGGAATATTTCGTGTTTTCTGTAAATGTGTGTATGTGCTTTTGCTTTGTAGTTGGCACAAAAAGAAGTTGTTGAGTAAAGTTGTAAAAACAAAGCGAGAAAAATTTTCCGTATTGAGACTTTGCTTTGAGAGAGAGAGAGAGAGAGAGGCTGGGGGAAAAAACTTCTTGCCCATTATTTTGTTTCCACAGGCCATTCAGGCAGTCAGTTATGAGTTTTCAATGATGATCATTTCAGGAAAAGAAACAGTACAGTTACCTAGTCTATTGTATTCCATATTCCTTCCTCCATTGTGTGCGTGCGTGTGTGTATACATCTTGAAATGATCATGTGAGTACGTTCGGAGAAATGTGTTGAGATGCAGACTGAGGCGAAACTTGGTTTTGGATTTGAAATTGGGAATGACATTAATGGCTTGTCTATTTTATGACAATGTGGTTGGTTCTCCCTCTCACAGAATCCATGAGCTTCGCAAAAATATTTTACACAAGTAAAGGAAATTCCAAGAAGACAAGAACAAAATTTCTCTCTCTCTTTCTCCGTCTCTCGTGCTGTTAAACCTTAAACCTTTGGTTTCTACCAAAACCTGCTATAATTTGGCCCTTGACATCACCGTCTTTGTCTCTGTCTGTCTTGTCTTTTGTTATTTTAGTCACATACCGTCAGTTTCACTCGAGAATCCTCACTCTTTTTGCTCTTTCTATCTTTTAGGTATTTCAAATTTGAACAAAAACTTTGGCGTACAACTGTTTCCAGATTTTGGGTTCTTGGTATGCACTAAAGAGAGAGAGAGAGAGGGAGAGAGAGAGATAAATAAATAAATAAACAAATACTCAAGTAATTTAAGTACTTTTACGATTCTCATCATTTCCCATTCCCCATGCGTATATAAATTAAACGTTTTTGTTGATTCAGTAACTTTATAATAAATTCCATACCAAATAAAATCAATAGAATTGTTATTGGAAGTCTGTGACAGTAATTGCTTGAGAAAAGGTTGTTTCAATTTTCTATGCAAAATATATATTCAATGAAATGACAAAAAAAATGACAAATGAAAAAAGGTTCTACAGTTTTTCTGCCTTTTTCTTCTTGTTATGGGAATTGTAATTGTATATAAATTTGGAAACTGAAACATTTGCTGGACAAGCGGTATGTGAATGAAATGTTGTTTGTACATTATTATTATTGTGTCCATGGGTATTGTCGTATATATGTACGGTTGTGTTGGGGGCACGGTGGAAATAATGATGATGATGACACGTTGAACGTGTCACAGAATGAGAGAGAGAGAGAGAAAGAAAAGAAAGGAAATAAAGTAGAGTTTCAGTAATGTCATTGTTGTTCACAGTGGGGAACGAAGGGCTTAAGAAACAAGCGACAAGGAACCATTTATCAACAATATAATTCTCTCATGTGCCACAGTGGGCTCAACAATAAGATTTGGCACTCTGCAACAACCAAAGGCTAACACTATAATAATATAACAATATTTTGTTGTGTTCAACTTCAACTTCAAATTGTATACAGAAATACAGATAGTAAATACACACATAGCAGAGAGTAAAACTCCAGTAGTCTACAGTTCTACAATTCTACACCTCTCTCAAAAACCTACAATAATCTACTTGTCTTATCTTTATCCATCCAATTTTTGAAGAAGAACCCTTCCCCCGTCACTCATACACATAATACTCTTCCTATTATCCATTATCTCTCTCTCACTCCACAATATATGTATGTACATACCTACAATATAATATACGTGTACAACCGTACAAGAACATAATCATGATTATCATTGAAACCCTCTAATATATTTAATTCTCATCATTATCATCATCACAACCAACAGTCCTTAATGTCCTCTGTACTTTTGTCATACCGTCCACTCTATTACACTCTGATATATTTCCCCCTCATAGTTAATACAATACATAATTCACTTGTCGTATTGTACAAACACACACACACAATATTTTAAAATTCATGGCATTAAAAATTATGGTATAGAACAACATGAAATGGGAAATGGGGAAATAGAAAAACTCAACACACTTAAAACCAATAACTAAACTATCATTTTTGGGGAAGAGATTGGGAAATTTAGAATACAAATATACTATACAATGTGTTTGACAAGGGGCAAGATGGCGGGTTGAGAATCTATTGGAGAGAGAGGAAGCCTAATGATATATATCGTATAATATTTAATTAGTTATATAAGCATGATAAAGTAGGCTTCTTCAGATCTTCCACAGGGTTCTCTTTCTCTCTCTTTCGCTCTACAGTTTACTCTACACATTACACTGTGTTTCTTTATTCTTTTCTTAGATCGTTCCTAATGATAGAGTTGTGGAAGGATAAGGATATTTAAGTATTGAGTATTTGGAGCGCTATGTGTTTGTAATTTGAGATGACGAGTCGGATTGGGAAGTGTGAAGTACTTTGTAGTTTTCTCGTGTACAATGTAGAATGTATATACAACTGTATAGAGACAGTTGGGACGCACAGAGATACACAGACTACAGATACAGATATGCTCACTCGTCTTTTGAACACCTTTCTTTATTATTATTAAATACACAGTCCTTTTTTCTTTTCCCCTGTGTGTACGTGTACATCCAAATCCAAATCCAAATCCAAACTATCTGTATTTTATACATGTTGATAAAGTAATTTTTTCTTCGTCTCTTCTAGTTGGCTATATTCTCTGTCTCTCGGTAAAAACAAGTAAGACATTTCTCATTCATGTCATATCATTCGTCATTATTATCATCACCAAATATGTAATTACGAGTTACCAACGCGTCTCTGTACTCTGTAGTATAGAGTCCACGCACACATAAGATCGTCATGCATACTCGCTCAATTTTTATTTGATGCGGGTCTTTAAAATGCATAACTAAATACAGGCTACACGACAACAATTGGAAAGTATAATATATTATTCGCTTTTTTAATGTCATTTACTTTAACATTAAAGCTAATTATGTACATAATATCGGATTTATCTGAAATTGAAATTAGTTTACTGTGTACAAAATATAAACAACAAACAACATACAGGAAATTAAAATAACGCCAGACACCATGTACAGTACAAAATAAGTGTACACTGGGATGTACATACGTATGTACATGGTTATGGTTGGTCGACAGTGTTGGAGATAATGATGGGGGGGGGAGAAGTGGAGAAGGGACACGGAGGAGCGTGAGTGTTGTGTCTCCATATATAGAGACTTGTCGGATTTGACGATTACCGTAAAACTCCAATTAGAAACCTAGGTTTATGTCTACAAATTCCCCTTTTTCCCTAGGTTAGTAATCGAGGTAGGTTTATGTGTGCAAATTCAGAATTAGTCTAAACTCCAAGGATGACTTGAATACATTACGATACATGGCATACACTAGATAAAACAAGCCAAAAATCTAGGTTTCTAATCGGGGTAGGTTTGTATTTGCCGCAGGTTTATGTCTACAATTTTCTCCTTTTACCTACTAGGTTAATAATGGAGGTCGGTTTGCAATGGAGACTAGGTTTTTAATAGGATTTTTACGGTATGTACTATTTCTATGTATTTATTTACATTATGGGATTTGGATTTAAGGGATTAGTAGTGTTAGTATAATGTTAGTAGTTAGGTGTGTGTGTGAGTGTGTGTGGAGCTCGTCTCTCGTCTCGTTCTCATGTGTGTGTTGTTGTGTTGTTGTTGGTAGTGGACAGGCGACAAACATTTTCTCTTACATTTCAAATTACACACAGACTATACAGAGAGACAGACGCACACGGAATATTCAAGAAACAATGAAAGGCTCTCTCACAACTCACAACTTTAAACTTCATTTTATATACATGTACTTACAGATACATGTGAAGAGGGAAAGAAAACAATGGGAACTGACAATATTTTCCTTTCCCGACTTGATTCAGTTTCTCTATATATATTTGAATTTGTAATACAATATTATTATTATTGCTTTCAAAATAAATGTTGCTTAAAATATACAAACAGAAAAAGAGAGACAAGGAAAGTATATGCATGTACATACATATTATTATTATTGCTAATTCCATGCGAGTATTATGCGATATTTGTAGTAGTAGATATATGTATATGTATATAGGTATAGTTGTATTTTGTATTTATATCGTATGTTAGTCTATGGTTCATTTTTATTTTCCTTGTCGTTCAGTCGTTTTGTGAGATTGGCTGTTTGATATCTGATATTTGAAGGTGATGCCGCAGTGTGTAGTTGTCAAAAGTAATGTGTGTGTGTGTGTATTGATATCAGATGTAAAGGAAAACAAGGGCTGGTTGGTGAGAATAGGGAAATGCTATAGATTGAGTGTAATAATAATAATAAGGTGTGTTCATAGAGAACTTGAGCTCAATTGACGATCCAAACACGACCAAAAACTACCTGGCTAACTATACTTATGAACTGTACGATATAAGTATGACTGGCTCTGTCTCCGATTACCAACACTAACGCCAACACCAACAACCAACACACAGACTCACACTCCTCGTTTCACAAAATCAAAAGGAAAATATGAGCGTCCTTCTGCCTCACTCACCAAACCAAACCAAACCAAACCAGAGCAGAAAACATATCGTTCGTATATATACATTGATGAAAGCTATTTGGGAATGCTGAAGTAACAAACGAACTCTGTTTATTATAAACGATAGGAAATGAAGTCTTTTGTGTCCGACTCAAGCGACGTGTCAAATGACTAGAGATATACACAGAAAGAGGGAAAACACACGGGGAAACTAAGGAAGACGCTCACTTTGAAATACAAATCTGCAAATATTTTTAAACTCACCATTAACCATTATACTCAAGTTTTTCCTTTAGTTGTTCACAATTTATACACACACTATTTACAAATGTCTGTATTCACAATTCACGTCCAGTCTGTACATATGTCATATGAAAATGAAGACTTTCAAAATGCAGTGTGGACTAAATATATTAAATTAGATAGGTACGTCTAACAATAGCAATAAGCATGAGAGTTATCCATTCACTTAAAAAAGGATTGTCAAAAAATTTCAAATGTCTCACACACACACTTTTGTTCGAATCTCGAATCCAATATGAACCAAAGCCTTGCCCAATGTATTTCCTTCAAATTTAAACCACCGAAAATGTCGCCCCTCAATTATTAACTAAAATATGAACGTTGTAATTTAATATTGTTTGATCTTCTTATTACGGGTGCGTGATCACTGATCATAAACGTAATTTTCATTTTATTGGTCAAATGAGTCAAAGACGGTTGAATCCCAAAGAGTTGCGTTAGGTTAATTGTCTAAATCACCCAAATGCTTTCCCCAAGTGATGGCTCTCAATTTATTCTCTATTGATTGCGTATATTATTCAGTTTTTCATTCGTCCTAAAATTTTTTACGTAGTTTCCTATACATTATTTCCATTCATAGACTGTCTCTATATCTGTAAATAAGAGCAGTCTCTCTAACTTCTGAATGATTTCCCACAATGCGAGAACAAAACACGCGACACACTATAAATTACAATATGCTTGTATCTCCGTTCTCTTCTCACATTTTACAATTGTATACATTGCCAGTGTACAATGAAGAACTGAAAACTATGGATGATTTCCCATTTCCCACACAGAGAGTATTACTTATTCTATACTTGTACACATCTCATCTCATCATCAGTCTCAGAACTTGTTGTTATTGTTATATTTTCGTTTTGGTTGTCCTGAACGTCATAACGGACTTTTTCCCTTTTGCAATGCTCATTTTTATTCTAAATTAAACTCAATTGACTGCACGTGCAGGGAAATCATGGAACAAGAGAGCAAGAGCGAACGGACAAGCGACCGGGAAAAGTTCATTTCACATCGAGTATACATTAAAGGGCCAAAAAAATAGCATACAAACACAAATGAAACTCGAGTACAAACTTTTCCGTGAGTACTCAACTGAAGCAGCTTCATCAAGTGAGAGTTAGAGTAATAATAAACCGGAGCTCTCTCTCTTTTTTTCTCTCCAAACCAAATCTGATATTTGATGGTCCATCCTCTGAGTAAAATTAGGAATTATGAGGACGACAGATTAAACTATTTAATGGAGAATTTTTCCCATTTCTCATTTTACATTTATAAGTGAACCATTACATTTAGATAGAGAATGTTTTAGAGAATATAATCATTATATTATAGAGGTATTTTAAAGGTGGAGTGAAAGTGTAAGTACGTGTGATTGTAAAGCCCGCATGATGCCATATGAAGTTGACAATCGGATTAAATGAAGGAATAGAAATGTTAATGGAAGGAGAATAGAATGAGTAGTGCGTGTGTATATGAGTGTTCATCTCATCGTTAATTCCTCTTTGGTCCCTGTTCAAGTTCAGGAGCAGCTGCAATATATTACGAGAGCATCATGCATTTATTTATTTACTTATTTACTCGACTACAGTCTAATTAGGTTTAATTATTTGAATGAAGAGCATCAATCAAGGGATATTTTACTTGATTTAGAGACCATAAAGTCGTTTTTATTCTCTATACATTTAAACAGTACAGACACTATGTTCACCATTCCGTTCCAAATGATTTACTTTTTTCCCTTAATTCTTCAACTCTCAATATGTTCGTATAATATCTGTACATGTACCTAACCATTCCTGACCACTCTCTCTCTCTTTCTCTCTCTTTACTTGTGGTTGATTTTGGTATCTGATGCTCCTGCTAAATTCCAAATCTGATCACACAGTCATATCTTTTTCTGTATATGCATGGAAAAGAGGGTCCAACATCCAAAAGAGGGTTTATATCAGTATATTTATACATATTGTGACTGGAACTGGAATTGGAGATCTCCAGTTTTTTTTGTGTGAGCACAATATGTATAGAATTATAAAAGTATATATATATACTCAGTACTGTTTGGCCTTTTGCGCTTGTATATTCCAATCTATTTGATATAGTGTGGGTTTTTTTCTGTCCCTCTCTGACTGTTGATTGTTATAAGTGAAAGAGAGAGCTCGGACAGGGACACGCCGGTCACATCCATCATTTAATTAATAGAATAATATCGCCGCAATCTCAATCCGTTCTCATTAAGCTCAATCAAGTCACTCTGAATTCGTTTTCATTTCCCATCCCAACTCAGTTCATTTCATTTCATTTCACTACCGATGAGATCAGTATACAAGCTCAATAATTTTAATAATACCAAAATATCCACACAAAACAAACATGACTTTTACTGTTTTACTCAACTATCCAATTTTTTCCCTAATTGGATTCCAAATTTTCTTATATAAAGTTCAAAAAAAAAATTCAGAGAAGATTAAGTAGAAATTTTAACAACTTTCTTTGCATACGAAGATGTGAAAGAAATTGATGCAAAACCTATTTTCAGTTTATATACAGTTGAGAGAATTGAGGGGAATTGCACATGGCTAAATGAATGAGTATCATCAACGACTGGACTGGACAGCAATGAAAAATGGAACTAAAAGAAATCATAAATTAAATTCATTTAGTTTGCAAAAGTACATATATATATATCTATCGTGTTTATGAGAGGGACAATAAGTATGATGTATGAATATAATGCTTACAGGCTTAAAACTCGAAAAGAATCAAAAGACGGAGAGTCATAAAGGTCTTAATTGAAGAGTACAAAAAGAACAGTTGTACACAGAGAATTGTGTGTAGTATACAAATTAAAGATGTTGTTTCATTGTGGTCTCCACATTGTATTATGGATATTTACTATGTATTTCGTTTAGGATTTATTACTTTTCGTCTTCCACTCTGATTCTGTGGTCCTCTCAAGTCTCAGCATATCAACGCGATTTATTAAACTTCATAAGTGGATTCTCTCTCTCTCTCGTTAACATTTAATTCTAATTGGGAATACAAAGTTAAAAACAACGGCACTAGAGACAAAATACACAATGCAGATAATCACTGCCTTGAAATTGCACAGCTTGCTAATGTCAACTACTGGTTTCACAACTACGTTTAACTTAATGCCATCACATTAATTTAAATTTCGAGAAATATTTTTCCAATTTCCTCACCATGAGGACCTCATGTCTATCAAGTATCAAGAGAATTTAGTAAAAAAACAATGCCCATACGATTATTTTAATTAATTCAAAGTGTAACAGTGTTTTTTAATGCTTGAATCGGATTTCAGTATACTATATAATTTATTCACTTTCTAAACAATAAAACTATATTAATGTGAATGTAGTAAGTATTTCAATTGAAAGAACTATTATTATTATTATGGCATCTCTCGTCTCTCTTCTCTACGCTCTGTTCATTTTTTGTTCAAGACAAAAATGTATAGCATTAATATTTTCTTTATGTGAAACTTGTTGACTGAGTGACTGACGACGACGATCAAGTTCCTGATAGATCTGACCTTAGGAAGCAATCAAAGTTCGTCAATGTAAATATCAAGTTGAAGTCATCTTGACTCACTCACTGGACTCTTGACGGTGTGTACAAAAAAAACATCTTTAGCTTTATAGCCTTTGTACATTTGAGTTAAGTTTAATGTTTGAATTTAGAATTTAGACTGCCTCGTTTATTCTCTCTCTCTCTTTCTCTCTATCTCATTCTGATTTGAATATTGGAGTAAGAGCCAGTTAAATAGGGAATTACTATATTTACATTTATGTGTGTGCTTTAGTCTAATTGGAAGGGACTTGAAAATGACTGTAAAATGTGTGTACATATGCATACACTATCTGTATCTGTATCTCTCGAGTGAATAGTGAATGCTGCTGGTGAATGATGAATATTTTGTGAGCCCACAACGAGTTAACATTTTGAGAATGTTGAATGGACGGTCGCCTTCCTGATTCAAATCAAAAGAGTCCAGAACTCAAGAGTGTCCACAACTTGTGTACATAATTAGTTATTGGCCAAATATATACATGATGAAATGAAATGCAAACACACACAAAGTAAATTGACAATTTACACACAATAATGCATTCTGTCTCTCATCACACATTAGTCTGAGTCTCACCCGAGTACAGCGTATTTTGGCAACAGCTCAATAACATGTATTTTATTTTTAACAACTTTAGTAATCAACATTTAGTATTCAAACTTTGTAAATTATGATGAGAGAGAGAGAGAGGAAAAACGCAAGACGAAATCTCACCAATTTAACTTGACTTTGATGATCACACAGACCAGAGACAAGTTCATTTTCTTTCTGTATACATAAAATAGCTATATCCTTCTTCCTTCATATTTTTAAACATGTACATAGATTGTGAATTTGGATTAAACTTGTACATATACGTACCCTTGTCTTAATGTATTTCCTTGAGTCTGTTGAGCCTTGAGTTTAGTGAGTTTTAAAATAAAATAAAATGTATACAATTACAGTTTATCACGACTCACCATTAATCAAATTAATATGATTATTAAGTAGGATGGTCAATGTGTATGTACATTACATATTTCCATTATTTATTACAGGGCTCAAATGTACAGTCATAGTACAGAGGATTTTAGGGCGTCAAATGTTATTGAGATACATTGGTAAAACTGCATATTATCATTCTTTCCATAGGTATATACTGATATACTATTGGCGTCTATTGGATTCGCATTTTCTGTACTTTTCTCATAATACGAAACAGCGAGCGGAAAATGTGAAAAAAAAAAAAGTTGTTTCAACACATTTTGACAACATATCCATATTATTATTAATAATATAAAGCGTGTTTAAGTGTTTCCCTCAGTCTTTGGCCTACGTACAAATAATAATAATAGAATACAACTATATTCTACACATATGACTTTAATTTTATTAAATGAGCCGTGAGCACACACTCATTTTTTTCCCTTTTCCTTTTCCACAATAGTTTTTATTGAGATGAGATTCCAAAAATATTTCAGACTTGAGAGGGAACCCTCAGAAATATTGTAGTCAAAAACATTTTTTCCCTCTCCCTTCCTCTCAAGCCAAAGTATTTTTTATATCATTAAAAGACACTTTCATTCTTTTTCCCTTTAACATTCATCTCATTCAAATCCCAAATCCTCTCATGTGTGCATATGTGTGTGTGTGTGTGTATGTGGAGAGAGAGATAGTTTAAACGACGATATTATTCACACAGATATATATTATATGCATGCAGGAAATTTGCTTTTGGTCTCATTTTCTCTCTGACGACGACAAATATGACAGTGACAGCCTTGGAGCGATTCTAGGAAAAACTAAAAGAAAAGAGGAGTTTTTTATTTGATAAAAGACGAGAGTCGCATGTAAGTTCTCACTTTCATCAAATTATTTACAAGATAACATAAAAAAGCAACTAAGGGAGAATAGATGTGTAGAGAACAGACTGAGAGAGAGAGAGAGAAAACAAAATAATTATGAAAAGCTCCCTCCTACACACTACACAAAAAAGTAATATTATGAAATTTTTAGTTTGATAATGGCAAAAGGAAAACCTTTTCTTCAGTGATCATTATCAGTTTACACTACGATTTATGTATACAATGGACAGTCCAGAAATATCTTTGTAAACCTATTGCCTTTGAGAAAACAACACAAAAATATATTAATTTCATTCATTGAATTAATAATTAGCAAAATAGAATGCCGACGTTGTCACATCTTCCCCATCTTCCACACTACTGATTGTGAGCTGAGAGATTAAAAGGGGAATGGATGTGTGTAGTTGCAGTATGTTGCATGTGAAATTGATGATGTTGATGATAAATATTTCCGTATAATGATGATGTATAAAATTTCAGACTCGACTCCTATATTTAATGGTATGCTACAAACCATATATGAGAGTGAGAAAGGAATGATTACTATTCTTCCTATTATTTGCTAACAGTTGAATATTTGTCATTTCATTTTATGGAATCGGAATCAGAATTTGGGAATCCAAAGAGTGGTTGTCGACTCACTCTGTCACTTGAGTTCACCTTTTTTTTTCTCTCTCTCTCTCTCACTCACTCCGTGTCAATCCACATCGTGTTTTTGCAAAGATTGATGCAATTAAGTCGTTTTCGTTGTCGTTGGCCTCTCTTTCTCTCTCTCTCTTTCCCTCTCCGCTTCCTAACTTGTAACCATACCTCATGTATTTCTAATCATCTACATAACACACACATTGTTACACCTCTTTTTTCGCTGGCTCAATATTTTTCCACACACGTACACACACACATAGACATACACACAAACTCTCTCTCTCTCTTTCGCCATCGTTCCTTTGCTACACTCACGCTTCTACTATTCATCGCCATCGACTTGCGACTTGAACTGTCGTATGAAATGGGGGTTTACGGCCAGAAAACATGGAAACAAATAGAGAGAGAGAGATAGAGAGAGAGAGAGAAAGAGCTGGAGAAAAAAAGTAAAAGAATCTCGATAATCTATACGTACAATTCTTTATACTATCTACAATATAAACTCCTGTGCCACTGGAACCAGTACATTGTAAAATAAATTACGGAAGGAACGCGCGGTAATGACAAGGCCAGGATGTTCCCTATAGATATAGACAACTCATCATCATCTTGTCTTCATCTTCTCCATTGTTTTCTTTCTCTCCGTCATTGCTTCCGCACTAAATAAATCCACATCAAAAAGAAGAAGACGAAGAAGAAGAAGAAAAACCAAAGTTTTACTTTCTTTCCCCTTTTTTTTATTTCAATCTTCTCCCGAGTTGAGTTTGTTTCCTCACTTTTTATCCGTATTATTATCGACGGAGGCATTTGAAGACTATACAGATACAGGGAAGAACTATATCATTATCATCTAATTGTAACTTGCACCTATCCATTTATGTATTAGAGATATCTGTATCCACTATATTTTATCTATGATCATTCTACAACTCTTTCAACTTTATTTTATTTTGTATTAATTTTTGTGTGGATTTCATCATGCCCATGAAAGGCCCTACACAATGTACGTACACTGTATATTAGTTTGATGTTGATATGGATTTTTGATGGGGAGAATGAGAACGAGAGTTGAGAGAAGAGCAAGTTTTGAATTTTGGAAAGTACAGGTAATAATTGAGAGTTGTGTAATGTGTCAGAGTGTTGAGTATTTTCTAGAGAGATGTGTGAAATAAATTGTGTGGTATTGATATGATATGTCCATTTCAATGTCCGTTTGGATGTCGACCTCAAGTCTCTCACTCTCTCTCTCTCTCTCTCTCTCTCTCTCTCACTCTCTCTCTCTCTCTCTCTCTATCTCTCATGATTTCGGCTCTCTGAGGAATGGAAAAGTAAAAAAAGAAGTAGAAGAAGACGGTCGATAAAGGATTGGAAGTAGGAGAAAAAGGGTCGCCGTGGATTCGGAAATTGAAGATTGTACATATGGTAAAATGTTCCAGTGTATGTTGGTTGTTGGATTTTTTTTGTTTGAACCGCCACACCTTGGAGAAGTCCAAGTCGATTCTACATAAATATGATATGATAAGGAATATGAGCATTGTATGTAGTAGTATGTACTTATGTACAATGTACGGCATTCCATGTCGATATTTTATAATAATAGTAGTACATAATCCTTTGCCATACCTTGCCGGTGATGTTTCATTCGATGAAAATTTCCATCAAATATTGTACGTACGGAAAAATATTTAAGTATATACACAAATTGAAAATAGACAGCACAGCAGAGCTCACGAAATAATAATACATGAATATGAAATGGAATTGGAATACATGTAAATTGAAGATTATTGAGCATGAAGAAGAAAGAGAGAAAGAGAGAGAGAGGGAGAGAAAAAAGTGTGTGAAACTATAGGGTGTATTCCAATAACACCGACGGACGATGAGTGTGTGACAAGGACGGACTTTTAAGGAGATTAGAATTCTAGGGCTTGCATTCAATCTCCTTGTCTTACAATTAAACTATGAGCCGTGTTTAATCGTAGCTGACATGATGATTGTCCAAAGGCTTCCACGCTCATTATATTTCATAATACTTTCTAATCATATATAGTCATTCATATACACAGTACACAGGACACACACACACTCGGATACGACACACGACTACACACTCTATCACTTTGTGTTTTTTTAAGTCATAATATACGTAATACATAATACCAAGTACACTAAATGTAAATACACTCCACTCCACATCCACACTGTATTCTTTCCCTCCGATCCAATATTCAACATTCAACCATCAAACTACCAACTACCAAAAAAGTCAATTTCAATTTATTCTCATGCACCAACAGTCTATATATTTTATAGTACTTTTAGACCAGTTATTAATCAATCCAATCAAAGTAAGTACATACTCGCCTGCTAATTATTATTATTATTGTTTTTCGAAATTCAATTTGAAATCAATCAAGCAATAATACATACAATGAAGGCTTAAAATATACTTTAATCATTGTCATTATTCAAGACTGTGAGTTTACACTACAGGGCTTTGCCAAGAAGAATAAAGAATAATGTATAAAACCAATATCCTAATATGAATCCATTTTCTATAGGAGGATTAACAATAAGTATGTGTTCACATAATAATAATAGTAATAGTGATAATATGTGTGGTTGTGAAAGTCTGTTTGTGTGTGTATATGTTGGTTTTGAAGAAAGAAGGAAAGAGCTGGGGTGAGATTGTATTTAACAAGTGGTGCTGAGCTCTAATCAAGCGAAACATTTTAACGACTTGAACAGCCTCATGCTCATCATAAGTACTCCATACTAATACTAATACTTATCTCAACTTCCACCACGTGAGTACATACATACAGTACGTGTGAGTGTGTGTATTCTCTATCCATACATACGCTTCACCGAATCCATACATACACACACTTTCCCTTCCGCTTATTCCTTTTTTCTCCAGAGTCACATACGATACACACAGTAATATGTACACACACTAGAGTGACTAGACTCACTAGACTCTAGACGCAAACAAGCTCACGATCAGTTCACTCTCCAGCAATTCTCGATAGTTTTCTTTACAGTAAGAAATTTCAAATCCATTACTGATATATTTTGTCTTTCCTTTATTGTTACTTATTGCCATTTTAGTATGTGTGTTAGTTCAAAGTTCTATGATTCGGCATTTCCATCCCAGGCTACAAAATTTGCACATGTACTTAGACTATATTGAATTTTATAAAGGGAACGGGTTAAAAGTCACAGTTAAGGATCCACTAATGTCTAACCATTAATTATAATGGTTGGAAACTAACAAGTGTGTGTATGTGTGTGTTTTGAACTCATTAAAGGCAACACAAATACAGACGCGTGTGTACAAGTTTTGCATTTGGGTAGGAAATCCCTCAAACACAAGTTGGCAGATATTTTTGCGGAGGCCTTTTAGCATTCACAACTTTGTCGTATACAATGTTGAGACTGATGAGATGATGAGAGCGACAAAGATACAGACAAAGCAATGTACCATGTATTGTATGATATGAAGAATGAAGAGTTCAAGTTGAAAAGCAAAGAGTAATTATGAAACTTGGCTTCTTTCACTGGGAACCCATTCATTTGTCATATCATACTAATATGTCAATGTTTTCCTCGTCCACATGACTGTGAAAATGACAAACAAATATAAATAGAAACAACTAAACAAGTTTCGTGTGTCTTCATCTTCTACAATTCTCATTTGTTATGTAATCTGCATGCTCAAGCTTGTTTTCTCCCCATTATTTTACCCAAATACAAACAACGCACTTTCCTGTTTGTTTTGTCTTTCCCCTTCTCGTCGTTACGTAACTCTGAGTCTTTGTAATTAATTTCCCTCCGTCTGCAATCTGCATCAAACACAAATATGAGGAAATATCTGTGTGAATATAACAAGTGTGAAGGTGAATATGGGGAGACGAAAGGACCATTTACTATGTACTATAATACAATGAGATGGTGATAAAATAAAAAAATAAAATGAAAATCCATTGACTCTCTCTCTCTCTCTCTATGCATCTCCACTCTTGACTCTTGATTGGATATTTATGTCATAGTAAAATTCAATTTTCGTTGGGATCTCAATGAGCTTCATGGGATTATTTGATATAATAAAATTTAAATTTTATTCATACAGATATATACGATACAGAATACAGAACAGACAAGCATATGACAGAAACACAGAAACAGATAGAGACGAAAGGGAGGAGGAGAAAAAGGTCCTTCCCTACATACATACAAATACTGAAATATGTACAACAGTCAAACATAAAAATTAGAAGGCAAACAACTGTTAAATCATTCAATTAACACCTCCACACCCTAGGATATAAAAATTTACAATCGAATCAAATCAAATGGCATTCCAATTTCATTTCATGAGACTTCCAGCCTTCTACAATATATTTTTTTCCCTACATCGCATCAATACTAAAATGCACAGTAACTATATACAAATACATAACATATACCTATTTAGTATACATACATGTGCACATGCAATCGTTAGTCGGTTACAGCAACAACAACTTGACACAACATCCCCAACTAAACTGTGACAGACCAGCAAACACACAGACACACAGTCAATCCGCGAAGAACGGAATATTCACAGAATTGAAAAACAAATTGAACTCACACAGTTCATTGTCATTATATTATACGTAGTTTTTCATTTTATTCAAAGCCTCCTCCTTTTTGCCTTTCACACTGCTGTGTATAGTCAAAATTAAAAATATATTTCGGAACATTTCTGTACATATCTGTGCACAGTGAATTTTATTTCTATACATATTTTTCTATACACATATTGTATTTGAAATCTGTATAAAACCACATGCACATATTCATATTCATATGTAATAATATATGTATGCAATCCATCCTTATGCAATTGAAGTATCCATCGGGTTACATTGTATATTGCCATTGGCCCTTGTGTAATACTACAGTTATAATTGTCAGTTGCGAGTTTTGAATGATTTTTTGACTGAATGAAAATGTATGGTAGAAAAAGGGGCAGCGTTTTGTTTCTGAATGCGGTGTTTTTATATATGTATGTATATGATTATTATATATATATAAGTACATGTGTATACATCATATCAAAGCTTGGTATTCGCTCCGAAAAGACTTCGGTGGTAGTCCTTTTGAATATCCGTGTATCCGTGTTATGTATATGTATGCAGTCCATGCAGTTATTGTACATTGAATAACATGTTGTAAAAATAATAGGGACGGGAAAGTTTTTATTGAAGAATAAAAAAATCAAAGTCAGTTTTTAGCAAACAATGAGAGTTTTGTCAAGTAGCGTTTTATGTGGGAAGCTCAAGTTCTCTCTCTCTCTCTCTCTTTCTCTTTCGCTTGCTCTCCATTCTATAGCGCTCCTGTTTTTTCCTACACAATTTCCATGGACATTGGACGGAACCAAAAGAGACACTCGATCAACCATCCTGAAAAAGTAAATATATGGATCATGTGTGTGTATAAACATATACATGTATTTTGTATATATTTGTGGATTCAGCTTGTCCTCACCATTTAACTCACACACACACTGAGAGAGAATACAATGTATTGTATAATAAACTATGAGCGATAGAGGTTAACGTTCGCATTACTGTTTAATATTTTAACTTGTGTGTGTGCGTGTATTCACATTATGTTAATATGTATGAATGTAATAGAAATGAGAAAAGATAACTTGTAAAGATGAAGAAAACTATCAAAAGGGACTTTTCTCTTTCTCTCTCTCTCTCTCTGCTTGTTCAATGACTTTGTATACGTTGACTGTGAATGTAAGTGAATAGCCCTTTTGTATTGCGTCAAGTGACACTTTGTTCACCGAAAAATATAATAGAAAAATTACAAGGGTACCAAAGAAGAGAGGAAAAAAATGCTCGAGTTTGCACAAAAAAAAAGTTCCTTTCTCCGAGTGTACATATACGTATGGAGATGTAGTACATATTATGTACATACATCAAAATATTCTTTCTCAAGTGGTACTGCGGGATGCGGAGGACGGACCTCTTGATTCGGTTTTTTTCTATCTAAGCTGTGTACTGATGGAGCACGGGTGCTAGTGCTGGTACGGGTTCTCCTTGTATTTAGTTCTATATATAAACTCTCTTTTGTACATACTTTACAGATACACTTGAGATTGGAGATCTCCACGAGGTTTTGGGTTTTGGCATGAGTCCCTCTGTCTATGTGTACTGTAGAATGTAATATTAAATATTAATAGTATCAGCAAATATACACACATTCTGTCATACAAACTAAATATTGTACAAATATTATAGATACAAAAGACCAAACTACGTCGACAAAACGCTCAAACTTCAAACAGTCCAAAATCCAAATCAAAGTATAAGTAGGCAATATAGTATAGTAGGCACTGATGAAACAGCATGAGTATGAGAATTCAAAATCAAACGTTTTCACTGTCCATTGATGTTCATACATTGCATATGCATATTGCAAATGTATTTTATGCGTCTTTCATAATTAATACTATATAATAATAAATCATGAATTTAATAACTTTCCAGTGCAATCAGTTTTTTTATTGGATTTAAAATTTGAAGCCAAATAAAAAAAATAAAAATAATACTCGAATTATGAGTTCAAATTAAAATAATGCATAAAAAGTTAAGCATTTAAATTTTTAAATGATATTTGTGTGGAATAGTCCAAAGAAGACAGAAGAACACAATAAATGGATATTATAATAATGAAATAGTATTTTAGCATCAAGTTTTTACAAGTTGCACATATGGAAGAGATGCGTGAAAAAGATACAATAAAATAATAAAAGGAATATCCAAAGCGGCACGATGAAAGCCAAGTCAAGTGGATAAGAGAAAAAGAATATAAAAAAGACAAAACTCGTCACGTCTGCCTTCAATTTTATTCTGAATTGATTATGGTTTTAGGCTGATTAAAGCAGTCCTTCTGCCTCTCTCTGATCATTCTACTTGTGTGTGTGTGTGTGTATTCTAGTATTTCTTCTCTCTCGTCTTCTCCTTACACAATAATAATTCTCAATTCCTGCAATAACAATATCGACATGGATATTCTTCCCCTTCCAAACTAAATTGTACGTACAAACATGGGCCATTTCATTTTGTAACGGAGGAGATGTCTGTACAAAACGTATGTCATATCTGTATAGGTACAGGAGACTCTCTCCACTCTCCAGCTCTGTTCTATTCATTCTCATTGTCACATTTGAATGGAGCTAATCAAGATAATATAAAGAAGGCGGCGTTTATTAGCTAATCATTCCTTGATCGATTGCTCTCTCAAATACACCACATATAAAACATAAAAAGGAAATATTGTACAAACTTACTGGAAACTTTAATTCTCTTCTCATTGTGAATTCCGTGAGTGACGATATCTTGAGATAAGGACGTATATCATTTCTCTCAAAGCTGTTAAAAATACAGAGAGAGAGAGAGAGAGAGAGAGAGAGAGAGAGATGTTCGCCAGAAGCCAGTCTCAATGATTGATTTCAATAGCAAATCATGTCACTACTAAATGATTTTGCTAATTAGTAATTAGCAATCATGGAAGGGCTCGAAAGAGTATATATACTGTCATAAATTAATTAACTTGTCAACTTGTGCTGTTGATGATGGGACATGAGACAAAAGAGACCATTTGTCAGTATATATTAGCCTTTTCGTCATGCAAATATCAAATATAATTGTGAATTATAATGGAGGGAACGTTTGTCAATTCGCTTGTTTTGCTACAGTTTAAATGACTTTATAATTAATAAACTGTGCTTAATTCAAATTGATAGTACAACCTCTCTCATGAACTTTATACACGCAAATCATACGAAATTCGTAACTCACACAGAAATATACTCGATCTTCTGTGGAGTGCACTGCTCAAAATTTTGTAGTGCTTCAAAGGTTCGGAAAATGCAAAGCATCCCCAACTTCTCCATCTATTCTCCAATGATTTAACTGAAAACTTACAGACAAAGGACTCGATTTTCTAACATCTTCCACACGCGTCTACTAACAATAAGTAGACTCTACTTGTAGTCACATTAACGAGAGTACTATTCCGTAAGTCCTTTTAAAATGTATTCCATGGATTAGAAATCCACATTCACAAAGAAAAGCACAATCTTGAGGACTGATCAAAGTATTAATTAGAAATCCCAATAGATTTTTGACATTATATGCATCGAGTGAATTGTCAAATTTGCAAAGAATTTGTGTTAAAAAACAAAGGAACTAAAAAGGAATTGGGAGTAGTATAAATTGGTCCATTGTTTTTGTTCAGGTAAATGTGAGTAGATTCATTCAAAGTAATGAAGGCATGTTTATCTACCGTTAGTCCATACTAATGACTAATTACTGACGTGTAGGAGAGGAGGTGTGTAGGCAAATGAATTCTGAATGAAAAGAGAAAATATGCTCACTGAATGACGAAATTTGAACCCCAAATATCCATCTTATATGTGATATTACCGATATGCGATAAGCCCAGATGAGTTTGATTTTCTTTTGCAGTATAAAAGAGACAGGAGAACATTTGAATTGAATTTCGATTGGAAAACTCGGTCGTTGATGATGCGAAACTTTTCATCGTTACACTTTGATACAAAAACAAACCAAGTGTGTACAAGTCTCTGCCTTTCAAATCCGCTTTCGTTGATTTCTTATCAATTTGAGGAAACTTTCCATATAAGCACTATATAGTTTGTAATCGATAATAAATTCATATGATCATCTGTATACATACTACAACTATGTATGTAGGTACGTATTATATTATAATTTGTTAATTTCTTTGCTCTAAGCCATCCAGATTACTCTGCTGATAAGAAGAGAGAGGGAGAGAGTCAAGTACATTTTTAATGGCTTTAATGGACTCATTGACAGATGACTAAAGTGTATACCTATTAAAATTAACTGTGTCAGATAATAAACTCAAGTTTTTCTTCGACTTCTCATTGAAAGATTGAAAGTTGTGAGTGTGTGTTTAAGTCTGTGGATTTTTCTGTATAGTACAATCCAAGATTCTACTTGAAGATACTCATTTTTTTTTCATTGCATATACCTCAGGATGAAACGACGATGGAACAACGATGATGCTGCTGATGATAATGGGAGGAGGAAAACTGAGAGAACAAAACAGTAAAAAGTATACAAAGTATTCTGAAAGAGTGCCGTGAGTATATAAATTATGTCTGTGTGTGTGAGAGAGAGAGAGAGAGAGAGAGAGAGAGAGAGACTGTGTCTGTGTAGTGATGATGATGAGTGAATTGCGTAGCTCGCCCTTTGTTGTCAACTCTTTGGAAATAATCAAAAAACCTTTGTGGCTCATCCGTCCCCAAGATCACGATGAAGAAAGGTGATAGAGCACACAATCTCATCCACATATGCATGCATATATGTATATTATCTTTACAGTATAATCCATGCGATGAAACAAAAAACGCTTGAAGCTCGGATTGGCTATTGACGATGACGGTTGGTGTGTGTTGGACACATGTCCATGTCAATTGTCAATATTTTGAATCACAACTGCGGCTTTCTACAGTACAATATAAATTGCTCAAATCTTCTTGTACTTTTGGTCAACTCTAAATGCAAAATTGAAGAACGGAATCAAATTTTGGGATGTGACTCCAGGAAAACTAAAGTGGAGATTCAACAAATGTGAACTTAAAGTAAGGCAATACTTGTTGGTAGGGAAGAAATCATTTTTTAGTTTTTGAGAAATGAAAAAATAAAAGTTTGGAGTATATCTGTACATGTGTGAAGTTATTTTTTATGTATGCATGCATGAGTTGTGTAAGTATATGAACCTAGACTATGAAGGTTGACAGAGAATTGACTTGAGAGTGTTCCAATATGTGTGTGGAAATGAGAAGAAAAGTTTATGTTGATTGTATTCTCATGGAGTGATTGAGGGAATAATAGTGGGGGCGAGAGAGAGAGAGAGAGAGAGAGAGATATTGAGAGTGTGTATTAAATATTTGGGATGGAATGAATGAGATGGATGAGGATATAAAGATTTTTTTTTTTTTGAAGAGTCAAGAGGAATGTGCCGAATAATCTAAGTAGGAAATATTTTTGTACGAGATGTGAAATGTGGACAATGAAATAAAAAAGGCTTCATCTCTCCCCACATGCGGTGAGAATCAAAAGGAATTGTGAGGGCGATTCTTGCCTACGTAGCGAAAGACAAAAAGAGACCGAAATCTCCGATTCCAATTGATGGCTTTCACGCCTCTTCCTACAAATACAAAACTAGAGATATCACACAGACACACACGCTCATAGCTTTTTGTAGTAAGTACCTACATCAATTTAGTACGTATTGAAAATACAGGCAGGCTAAAGAGTATCTCCATGAAATTTTCAATGGAATTATCATAATCCTATACAACAATTTCTCCATTATTTTAGTTAGAGCCACATAACACAATACACAATAATACACATTCACTCAAGGCAAAGACACAGACAAGTATACACAAATAACTGTACAACTATTCCCAGACTTCTTTTTCAAACTATTTAGGATTTGTTTTATGGCTAATCTTTTCAAACTGTGTCTTTTCCACGTTAGTACGTTTTTGCTATTTAGTTATAGTCAGAATCAGAATCATTTGAATCAATCTAGCAAAAAAAAAATGCATGGAGTTTCTGTTATTAATTGTGCGGGTACAGAATTTAGACAGTATTAAATGTTTCTAAGGTTATTTTTAAGGGCTCAATTATATTCCCATCATTTATTTTTTTGTCAATTTGTATTCATCTCCTTTTCTAATACGGAGAGAAGAGAAAAGGCATATGAGAATTATTATTATTATTATGCGTAGAAAGAAATATAACCCCGATCATGTGTAAATAGGTGAAGACGATGAAGTTCACAGTGCACTGCAGTACGACGTCATGTACATAGAGAGAAAGTAGAGAAATGAAGAAAACGTTGGAGCCGAAGGAAGAGACTACAAGAAAGAAAGAAGTAAAGGCCACCAAACATGTTGTTGGCCAACAAACGACAGACCCGACACAATTTTTGAAGGGAAGAAGAAAAGTATCTGGAGATGATTCATTGATCCGATTTTCTCCACCATCAACGAGCTCAGGAAGCTCGAGTCAGAGTAGATTGAGAAGAAATGCTGTGACGATAGCGAGTGATATGTTGTGGGATGAAGAACTAATGGACAAGGAGATGGAAGCAGAACGAGCATCAAATCCTATCGAATCCTCCACTTTTCGATTAGTACCGTTTTTCAATCGTCGCCTTTATTTATCCAATCTCCCACCCGACATGGACTTTGAGGATCTCCGTCAAATATTCCCTGAAGCAAATGACTTTACTCTGAGCCTCAATATTGGAAAGGACAAGTAAAACACCCGAAATTTCTTGCCATTGACTAATCCACTACGTGCACCTATTTAAATATTTAGCAAGTATAAATATGGGAATGACGTACATGCAGGGATGTGCAACCCAAAACAGGAGCAGTTCAATTCTTTACGTATGCCATGGCCCAAGAGAATCTTCGACGAACTGTGAAAGGATATCTCCTCCGAGGTCACTACATCATCGTGTCTCCAACGGTTTCTCCAATACCATACAAAAAAATGAAACACTTCCTGAATATGTCACCGCTCGAATTGGCCCAACTCAACGAGTCGAAAAAACAAAACCGGAAAAAAGATTCGGAAGTTCAATCTCTGACACCAAATGAATCCCTTGCCGCGTCCACCATGTCAAAAATATCCATATCAATGGATTATCTTAAACAGAATGGTCGAATTTCCTTAGAGACTCAATTCCCATCACCTGACCCCCCTAAAATTGAGAAATCGTTTAAGACATCGACAGAATCAAAAAAGTTATCATTTGGACCAGGAGTCAAAATCGATGACAGTTCAAATGGAAAGCAAGTTGTACAAGGAAGTAGAACAAGGAGTAGTGATGAGAGTCAAACTGGTAGTGAATATCAGAATATGAAAAATA
This sequence comes from Gisinianus flammeolus, assembly GCA_034699125.1. Taxonomy (NCBI): domain Eukaryota; kingdom Metazoa; phylum Arthropoda; class Collembola; order Symphypleona; family Katiannidae; genus Gisinianus; species Gisinianus flammeolus. The sequence continues at coordinate 24,999 of JAIUND010000185.1, read as the reverse complement.
GTAACTCTCGAGCGTTGATAATAAAAGAAGCAAAAGACAAAGCTAACCAAGTAATACCAAAAATCCGACAAACACCGTTAGTTGTATTAGTGAAAAGAAATACAACCGGTACAGAAGCAGAAGTACAAACTGATACAAATAAAGCGAAAACTTCAGTACCAGAAAATAAATTAAAATGACTTAATAAGTCTTTGTATATATAGTCTCTGTCCTTTATTTTACATACCACAATTCATTGAGTATAAAACTGAAAAACACCTAGACGCATACACAAGTGTGAAAAATAAAAAACGGTAAAAAAATTTGTACTTTGCGAGTAAATAAATACTATGTACAAAATCAAGATGGTATAAATGCATTTATGTATTTTGTTTTCTTAAAATTAAGTACTTACATCCCGAATTAATCATTACCTGATTTTGATAAAAAAAAAACTGAATCTATAATTAGCGCAATTATACTTCTCGTGGTTTTCAGAAGGGTAATATCACTATCGTATTTTACTTACAGTATGGGATTGTAGCCTTGAATTCCATTTGGAAATTTCTTGTAGATTTGGAAAAGATTTCATTTGTGACGTCACCAATTTTTCGAGGCAGGCATTATTTCTCAAAACAGCCAGCAATCCGTCTTTAGTAATCTAGCGTGGTAAAAACGCGAAAAGGCTCATGTAAAATTTACTCTGCCAATATAATATTGTTGCATAATAAATAAATACATAAAAAACTGAAAAAGCACTTACCAGTTCATTACCAGACAAATCCAGGTATTTGAGCTCCTGGAATATGATTTCACTAGCAGTGTCATCCGTGATTCCTTGACCAGTACCTTTTATGGTAAGTGATTTCAAACCTGTTGGGGAATGCAGATAAAAGGTTGTTGATATGCTATGCGAAGACAGTATTTGTACATGAAACATTTATCCCTGAAAATTTCAAATTAAATGTAGTACCCTTTATATCTTTTATAGAAAAAGTTGGCTTCAAATTATCCAAATAATGTTTATCGAATCCAGTGAATCCGTAATCTGTAAAGGACGACCTGATCCCATAAACAATCAAACTTAAAATTTGCAGGCTTTTAAGATGTTTACAAATGAATTCCATAGTTTTGTCATTTACAGCTCCGTCACATCTCGTAATTATTAATTGAGTAATAGCGGAAACATTCAAATGACCAAAATCGTACTCGTTTAAATACAAATGTATATCGTCCGTGTATGGGAATCCATTCAGAGTTATTTTTTTAATCGAGCGAGGAAGATTACTGATGATGGATACATGAGAATTTTTAACAGTCTGTGAGAAAACTCGATAGGAATCAATAAATTCCAGTTCAAAATCTTCCAAGAATTCGGAATTTTTCAAAAAATTCCATCTATATTTATCCCGTGTATCAAAACCTTCAGTCTTGATTCTCAATTGTTTTAATTTCCTAAACCTCGTAGAAATAACGGACAAGAGTTCACTTGGGAATGTATTCAACACGGTAATATCAATAGTTACCAAGAGTGGTGGTTGCATTTTGAAAAAGTCCATTAAATTATGAAGCTCACTATTCGTAGCACAAATCACAATAGATTTTAAACATGGAAAATATTTCTGGGTCACATATTGAAAAATACTATTATGCGTTGTAGTCCATAAATAAAGCTCATCAAGGTGCAAGGTCGTAATATTCCTCTTGTTTTGCTCAATCATGCCTATCAAGTTTTGAATTTTCACTAGTAATTTATCATTTGTAGTATCTCGATTATTGTTGTTATTAGTATTGTTGGTGTTACTGATGATTTGGTTAATGTTAATGACTGTTAGATTGCTCAGGGCGGTTGCCAACATTCCAGTACATTCGATGAAATTAGATTCACTACCAGTGACTGCCAGTTTGTCGGGTGATGATAGAATATGAAATTCTGACAAGATTTCGAAGGTTGCCCAGACTTTTTCAGTGAGATTAGAAAAGACACTAGAATATTCGTCACGAGTCAAGATATTCAAGTCTAATACGAATTTCCGGAGATTAGTAGGAGCTTCCAATAATTTCTGTAAGGAAGGGTACATGATTGTCTTTTTCATGGAATCTTTATTGGTAGAGTTGCAGAATGGCGTTACAGCTGCTATAGCACAAAGTGACTCTACTGATGTTAATGATGAGTAAATCCAATCGACAATCTCCATGTCATTCTGATTAAAAAGCAATAACTGGAGTTTAAAATGCTTCCAATGAACTGTATTGGTACTGGCAAATAAATAGTAGTCTTCTCGAGTACTCAGATTGACAAGAGCTCTATTGTTGAAGTTGGTGTGCTGGATAACGGCTTGGTTGAAGCTCCTGCAAACAACTCGTAGTGCTTTCAAGTCTCCAAAGCTTACACATCTGCCCAAATTTCTCCAAATCTGCATGTACATAAATAATATAAAATAATACATACACAGTCATATATTTCATATTTATTATAAGAATAAAGATTGAACTTTAAAATTTAAATTATAAACATTTTCCTAAATTTACCACAGCATTGGTGAAAATTAGAGCGTGTCCAGATAATGAGGCACTTGAAGAAGCTCCAGAATTATCATCAATCCTCTGCCGTTTCAATTCTTGACCCTCCATGTTAGACGAAATTGTATCATGAAAATTTCATGGTGAAATAAAGAGCAGGCAACAGCAAGTGATTCCCTGAAACATTGAAAGTGTACGATTTACAACTAAAATAAGTACACTTTTTAGTAATTTTTACACATAAAAGGTTTGTTTTACGGATAAATGTTAAATGATCTTAATCATTACACATTAATCATTATTTAATGACACTTGAAAGAGTATAGACGTCGATTTACTCTTACACGTGCTTGTTTTGTTCAATTAAATGAAGAAAACATAAAGAAGTTTTTTTATGTATGGCTAAACCGCGAATCGCTGCCGATTGATTCTTTATTTTTCGAGAAAAAGTTGATTTATTTTTTACTTTATCATTGAATCAAATTTTGTTGTTAATTTCGTGGAATAAAGGTACGTAAATTCACATTTCATTTACTGTCTACAAAGTTGACTATATTACAAATATATGTGTGTCTTTTTGTATGTTTAAATAATGTAGAATCGAGAATCATCTATAAGTAAACAGAGTAAACTTTACTCGCAAGTACCTATGAGTGTTGAATGACAAACAAAAAAGTATTTTGGTAAGACTAAATGGCTGCTGTAAAATTGAATATAAATGTTGGTGTACTGGGACATGTGGACAGTGGCAAGACGAGTCTATGTAAAATATTGAGTACAACAGCAAGTACAGCGGCCTTTGATTCCAATCCTCAATCACGAGAACGAGGAATCACACTTGACTTGGGATTCTCATCACTGTCATTGGAATCCTCATTGACTGGAAATGGAGATGACAACCAGGAATTTAATTTCACCCTGGTTGACTGCCCAGGTCATTCATCTTTAATCCGAACTGTGATTGGAGGTGCACAAATCATGGATATTATGCTTCTAATAATTGACATAAATAAAGGAATCCAACCTCAAGCTGGCGAGTGTCTTATTCTTGCTCACATTACAAGTTCTCATCTTATTGTCGTCTTAAATAAATTGGATTTGGTCCCAGTAGAAGCTCGTTCTGCAAAGGTAAAATAAATTATTATGAAAATTATATGAATAGACAAACAAATTGTAATCACTTTTTCTATTGATACATTAAATGTGTACTATTGTATTATTGTCTATAATACAGATAGCCAAAGTGAACAAGCTCATGCGTTCAGCTTTATCCAAGACAAAATTCGGAAATGAACCAATAGTGTCTGTTTCGGCTCTTGATCCATCAATTGGAACCCAAGAATTGAAAGCTGCCTTACTCACCAAAGTAAAAGAAAATAAATTCCCTAGAGATACGTCAAGTCCATTTCTGATGGCTGTAGACCATTGTTTCACAATCAAAGGACAAGGCACAATAACAACTGGGACTGTACTTCAAGGCACTGTCAAAATTAACGATGTAATAACATAAATACATCTTTGTAAATAAATTAAATACCATTCACATGTGTTGCAGTGTACATAAGTTATCATTTATGGATTGAAGGAGATGAGATGACAAAAGGTTTTTAAAATTGGTTGTATTTCCAAATGTTATAGATGGTCGAATTTCCTTCGCTGAGGGAGGCAAAGAAAGTCAAGTCAATCCAAAGTTTTCGTGTACCTGTGAATGAAGCAAAAGCTGGCGACCGGGTTGGTATTTGTATTCCTGGACTAGATTCTTCTGTAATTGAAAGAACCGTCATTTCTTCAGTTGGTCTCGTTCGACCTGCTATTCGTGCAGGGATTTTGACTATAGATAAAATCCCATTTTTCAAAAAACCTATTCAATCCAAAAAAAAGTGAGTGAAAGTAGAAGAGAATGCTTAAATTAAACTTAATTTACTATTACGATATATTATATTGGCCATGACATATACTTGCTGCGAAGAATTTAAACTTGAATAATTATCATTCATTAAAAGATTAATCTATTTTTTGTTTCTCTATGTAGGTATCACATTTCAATTGGATACGATACTGTCACAGCTCGCCTTACTTTATTTCAATCCCCACCTGGGACGACATCAGACAATAATTCCGTTTTTGATCCAAATCTTAATTATGAGTTTGTAGAAGAGCTTGGACGTGATAGTAAAGTACCAAACAGTAGTGGAGATTCTATCGAGAAAGAAACAATATTGATAGTTTTCGCTTTATTAGAATTTGACCGGCCCGTCATGGCCACACCAGATTCCATTGTGATTGGGTCTGATTTACAATCTGAAGATGAAAATGCATGTCGTCTAGCATTTTCAGGTCGACTGATTGACTCAACTCAAGATAAAAATTACACAACTACGTATCTCCCGTCGCTTAAAATATTTAAAGAAAAATCCAAAGAAGGTTCCATAGACCGTGTGGTATCAGAAAATCAACTAATAGCTAAAGGTTTCTGCAAAAAAGAGTCCAATATTGATCATTTGGTAGGACTGAAAGTTCAAGTGACAATTGGTGAATCAAATGTTTTACAAATTGGTGCAAGGATTGAATCTAGATTTGGGCAAACGAATAAAGTAAGACTTTCTTTGTCAGAAGCAATGACAACGGCAGAGATGAAACTACTTAAAGAAAATGTTAAAAATACCAAAGTGCAACTTCATTTTAAAAAATACTTTTTTAGCACTGGTTCTACTAAACTCGTACAGTAGTGCTTCAAAATTTAATGTTGAAGTAAATAAAGGCGAGAACCTAAAAACTATATACACACTTACAATCAATGAACAGTATATATAGTGTTTATTAATAAGTTTATGTCAAATAAAATACTACGTACCATGTTTAGTTACATTCTTAATGAATTATAAAAATTCTTTTATTCTTCCATCATAGTAGTAGTGTATGTCATAATCAAATGTAATGAAGAAACAAACAAACAGTCCCTATAACTTGCATTCATTTAAAGCTAAATTCTTTCCAAAGTAGTACTACAATATTATTATTTCGAACACAATAGCTGATCATTTTTATAAATATTATTTTATTATACCTACGTAGTACTACGTAGATTGCACTACAAAAATGACTACTTCATCTATGCAGCACGTAACATTTTGGCTTCTCGTTTTTCTTGCAATTCTTTCTTTTGCTCTTCAACAATTAATTTTCTGGCTTCCAAAAATTCTCCATATTCTACCGGATCTAAATCTCTGACAACCTGCACAAGAAAACAAGCAATTAATACTCATATAGTTCATAATTATACACCAAGTACATATAGCATTTCGTCCATTTAGTTCTGAATCGTACTATAATCATTTGGCCCAACAAGGTGAATTCACGTGCCCTGTCGTATATAATAACGTGCGTATGCTCCTTTAGGGGCCAAATGATTATAGTACGATTCAGAACTAAATGGACGATTTATACAATTTGGTTGGATGAATTTTGCATATAAAAGTAAATGTGTATTTATTTATTTACTTGGATTCCACAGGATTGGGCAGTCCCAATAATCAGTCTACAAATTTTCTCTAAGGAGTGAAATTTCATAAAAGGGTCAGCTTGCCTATAATTAGGATTAAAAATTGAGAAAAACATTGAATTACATATATGTATGGAAATCGCCCCGGCATTGTATTATGTACGTACATCAATTCTTTCCTCTCATGGCTCTAATGTGATAGCCTCTTATTAGAAAAAGTCAAAATTCAGATTTGAAATAACAATAATGTCACGAGATAATTATTTTTTCTCACTTGATTTTAGCAATTTCGTACACGTGTTTCAATGTTACTTTCCCAGCACATTCATCTGATTGTTCTGTGAAATTAAAAGTACACCCTGTTACACGTTACTACTTCACACCGTAAAAAAAACAATGCAACAGACGGATTTATATAAACGTTCACACGATAATAATAATAAAATTAATACAACTACATATACGTACGCATAGATCCACGATTAGTACCCGCAGCTTGCTTCAGAAAAAAAGAAACTGGAGGTTTATTGAAGTACATTGTATACGTTCGATCTGCGTTTACTCGTATACGGGTGGGTAGTGGGAGCCCCTCCTTGATATCTTTTGTTCTCTCGTTGAACTCTTTACAAAAAGTTACAATATTTAGGCCTCTCTATACAAAACAAAAAAAACCCAAAACACAAAGTTAACGATAGTACAATTATAAATGATTAAATTATACTTAACTGTTCTACATGTATTTCATAAACATGGAAATGGTAATACATAATAAATACATACTTGTCCAAGCGTTGGGCCCAAAGGAGGTCCAGAAATAGCCATTCCGGCTGGAATGTCTATCCGCATTACTTCGCAAGGAATTACTTTTTGAACTATTTTCCTCATGCCCTTTAATTGGGCCTTCAATCCCATTTTCGACATTTTTTCAGTGGTATTTTTTGCCTATAGCGAGACAATGATTACAATTCAAATAAAATTACAAAAAGGTTTTGGTTGAACAAGTTAACTATGTACAATCTGTACCCCTAGGACTTTGAATGATGACCAACAATTAATGAAACTCTTAAAACGTTCTTTTTCTCCAAAATTTTGAAACAAATTAATGAATTCTGAATTCAGAAAGAAATTCCAAATTCGGCAACTTTATTTGTATCAGATTTTAAAATACGCGCATCACAGATTCTCGGTGCAGATCAACTTGTTTCAAGTTTATCACGAAGTGGAACGAAAGTTAAAAACACAAGGATTTTTTTTTACATTATTTTTTTGTTATAATTATTTTGACAGTTAAATGTAGTTACATGTAACTTTACATTAATAACTTTTGATGTACCTACAAAAAGAAAATAAAGAGGTGAAAAAGATAACCCACCCTTTTTTTGTTACAAGTATCTTGTCGTTTATGCATATGGAACTTTTGTTGAAGAGTGAGAAGCAATAAAGATGAAAGTAAGTCAAAATATTTCTGTCTATATTTGAGAATACAAGAAGTATACTCCTTGTGACAATGACACTGTCAGTATACTCATGTATAATCTATGTACCTTCTTTTTGAATTCTTGTGAATACTAAACAATTTATTGACTTGGTTTTATTTTAGTTGTCAAGCTATAGATAAAATGACGTTTAATCACAAGAGTACTTTTCTACGCTCAGCTTTGCTTGAGAATCCACTTGCACTGGGAGGTTTATTCGGACCCGAGGATGTTCTTAGGATTGAAAGTGAATTTCCTGACCTGTTCAAATCTGTTTTTGATTCTGTAGATCAAGATGAGACACGAAAACCCAAATTATCTCATGTGCACAATCCGACATCATTTGTAAAAAGTCAAATTGGGAAAGAAAAACCTGGGAAATCTACCACTACGAATACAACTAATGTTTCATCACCATTATTTGAAAGACTTTCTCATCAGCCTTTAAAAGATGGTCACTGTACTCGAGAGCGATGTCAACCTAAGCCTGATAGTGTCAAATCTCCTAAGTTTCCATCAAGACCAAATGTACGACCGACATCATCATCATTACACAAACCAAAATCAAGTATAACTACTACTAATACTGCACCTACAAGTTTGAAATTATCAAACAATAACCACCGCTATGGTGCATTTCGAGAGAAACAACAAAAACAAAACTATCAACTTGAGCCAACAAGAAGAAGAATCAACTCGGACGACGCACAAGTAATTAGAGTCACATCAAAATCTCATAATGATAAAGTCTCTATACCTATAAAATTACCCAAAGTTTTTTTACCAAGACAAAGTCGATTCTCCCCTGTAGTAAAAACGGTTAATCTAAACATACAAACTCCACCTCCTACTCCAAAATTCAAGTCGGTGACTGAAAGACATCAAGTGAGTGCCTCAAAATCCACAGGGTTTTTAAAACCAGCTCCGATATTAGTCAAAAGAAGACCACAAGTACCCAAAATGAAGACTCCTTCACCATCTGTAAAATTTCAACTTTCGGATAAGGTTTTAAAAAATCCTAAAGAGCCAACTCGTCAGAAGACTAATATTACAACACAAAGTCAAAGTGAAACACGAATTGGAATGAGCAATTTCAACTTTTTGACACTCCCAGCTTTGAAAGATCTTATCGAACAAAGGTTCGGGCATTATATTGATCCTCCTCAACGTTCAAACAATATTTATACTGTAAAGCAGCAAGAAAAGTTGCTGAATGGTGAAACAATTGAAGACAACAAGAAATTACAGCAAAAAAACTTTGAACATGACAAGGAAATTGTTTTTCAAGTTGACGATAGAAATCATAAAATGGATGGTAAGGATGATTTGAACAATCATAATTTATCTGAAATTTTGGAGTACAGGGAATCTGAAAGCACAGAAAGTATCAGCTCGGCAGTCACATGGACCAATCTTTGTGATGAAACTTATTCTTCTGGTGTTCTACATGATACTAATTGCAACTTTAATACTTCCGACGTCATGCCTCATCATATAATAAATTTCAAATCAGAATCTCAGCAGCAAATCTCCTCTTGTCGAGAACGAGAGCAACAGGAAGACTATTTAACAGCTGCTTCTGTTGATCGGTAAAATTTTATAATTTTACAGAAAGAACTATGCTAATATGTTGTATCTATTTGTCCAATTTAAAAATGATTTATTTTAAATTTTCGTCTCCATATATTTAATAAAATGTTTCAGATGTGAACAACTCTTGTTAGCCAAAATCCTTGCATCAAAATATGAAAAAGATGGGAAATTCAAGAGAGCAATTGCAGGGAAATCGGGTATTGATCAAAAGTTCAACCCGGACATCCAAACATTCATCTCTCCACCACTCCATTTACAACTATTGGACAACTTTGAAAAATTCAATAAAACCTTTGAAACGGTACTAAAAGAAAATCCAGACCTCCTCCATAAGATTGCCTATGATTTAGTACATGCGGAAATTTCTAAAATCATTCAAGAAGAGCAACAATTGAATAAACCAATTTCTCGTAGATGTAATAATAATCAAGTTGATGTCGGAGTTGGAACTAGTGCAGCAAACTCTTATCTTTTTAATCATGGACAACTGAGAGCTAAAACTAGAAATAACAAAAATAATGTAAATACCGTCCAACATCGTGAGTTCAAAGATGTTGCTGTGAATGTGAATTCTCATTCACTACAAAAGGATCAAGAAGTTTTACTCAAAATTCATACTCCAGAATTGACACCACCGTACAAATCAAAATCCCATCACAGTATTATTTCTACTCAAGTTTCAAAATCAAAATCTCATCGCAGTATTATTTCTACTCAAGTTTCAAAATCAAAATCTCATCGCAGTATTATTCCTACTCAAGTTTCAAAATCAAAATCTAATAGTAATAGTAATAATAGTAGCAGTAGCATTTCATCTTTAATTAAAACTCCAATACAAACACCCATTCTACCTGTAAATCAAAATCAAAGAGTCGTAGTACAAAGTCAACAAAAGCCACCACTGGATGTGACCGACTGTGATTGTAGTGAATTGGAAGACTTTGTTGCAAGTGAATCATTAATCTGTACATTGAATGGAAACCAAAATGAAATCAATTTGAGTCAAGAAATTAACGAAGAGTGCATAACAAATATAGCCACACCCGAATTTTCTGAACCCACAATTTCAGAAAATGTTGGACGTAATACAGGATTTTTAAATACTAAACACGAGAAAATAATTCTTTCTTCAAATCCCAACAATCTGACTAATTCCATTATAGATACTGAAGAAAATTGGGATAAAGATGAAGATTCGAAAGAAAGTAGAAATGATAAAGTTGATTCAACTATAATCAAAGAGACAGATGCTTTGAAGTTAAGTGTTGTCCCTGATAGCAGTCAAAATCCAAACCAAAACGTGAACTGGAATCATGATGAGGATTTAGTCTATGATTATGCAAAAGAGAAGCAAATGTTGGAAGAAATAATAAGTCAGAGTCCATCTGTAAAGAAGAATGTGGATATGGATTTTGAGACTTCTGATGTGGATTCATCTTTGGCTTCAATCTTGGAGCTTATTTCCGATGGAGAAATCATTTTGAATATGAATGAAGAGAAAAGTCCTGGAGAGGTCAGTGTGAGTGGAGGTCATTATTATGACATTTCTCCCGGAATTCATCATTTTATTGAATGTACCAGTGAAAGCTCAACCCTTGGTTTTGGCATTGAATCAAATTTATCTCAGAGTTCCACTCGGTAAATTAGAAATTTTGAAATTTTAAAGGTAAACCTTTCCCTGAATGCTATACATTTTAATATTCTTGTTGTACAAAAGTTCTTTTTGAATTATCCATGGGTCAAAAATGGATGGAAGCAAAAACAACTCGAGCTATACATTTCTAAAATGTTTTATTTATGTTTTGTATGATTTGTAGCCTGGAAACTTCTCCATCCGCCCGAGTGATCTTGATGAAAGCCACTGATTATATGCCTAAATAACAAAAGTTTTACATCTGTAACTCTTGCCTTGATCTCATATAACTTTTATGATAGAAGTATAATATTTTAATACATTTTATATCTATTCTATATTTTATATCTTTGCATGTTAATAAAAACTGTTGCTAATTTGCGGCATTTTTATATGACAATGTTTTAATTTTTTGTGCCACGATTTCGCATCTGAGAAAATAATAGAGAAAAAAGCATACGACAAAGCCATGTGCGAACCGGATATAAAATTCATTCTGGAGGTAGGTAGTATAAATGTAAGCTCAATGCATACACAGCGAGGCATGCTACATGTATTTAGACTATACTTACAACACAAAGTTATAACTCCCGGCTCGTTCGGTTTCCCCCGACAATACCCGGGCATGCTGGGAAAAATAGATCGATTCCATTTTCGGGGCAGCGCGAAGGCACAATGTAAAGATTTCTAAGTAAAATCTTTGACAATTTAAGGGAATTTGGGAAATTAGTTTTCTTTATTAAAAATGACGAGTTTTCAAAGTTTTTTCAGTTTACCAGCATCGTCTTGTATATCAATCATTCTGCTTCTACTTGAGATTACTACATTGGTTTCCACATTGGAAACATTCGCACAAAAGGTCATTGTTAATTCATCCGAATTGACAATAATTCCCGTGACTCCTTCCCTCTTCAACTGGGACAAAACTCCAGGTATATTATTAAACTTTACTCCCTTCTTTCTCAGTTTATAATGAGCACTTGTACATAATGAGGCATTTAGGTAATCCATTCATTTATTTGCTACATAGGTTCAGTTAATGAAATTGAATATACAGCCCGAATTTCCCTGTCTCCAGATTTACCCGAATGGCAAGTTTCTAATTTATATATTTGTTGATAATATTTCATTGACCGCGTTTAAGAATTTGGGGTGTAGTTGGATCTTGACTATTTATTCTTTACACAAGGTTTCACTATGCATATGAAAGTTTCAATTCCATTGGCTATATATACGGCGTTCCGCCCAAAAAAGTGAGCTCCATTAATTTGGACGTGATTGCATGGAATCATTATGATAATTATGATGTTCGCCGTCTCGTCATCTCCATGGACGTTGTGAAGAAGGATCCACTTGAATTCGTAGTCGAATTAAAAATTGACAATTTGAATGTACGGGATTTGTGTCATCCAAGACGAATGCAGACTTTATTGAATGTCTTCAAAGATCAATTTTCTTGGACCCAAATCAATGGGGATTTAGTTGTCCCTTCTTATTTGGCTTCCGCCGTGGCTGTAGGGGAAAATCGTGTACCACTACGGCCGAATGATGCTGAAGGGTATTTTTTTACATGTTTATGTAGTAAAATATTTATATCAAACTAGGTAATAGTAGATTTTAATTTTAATGAATTCTTTTTATACTTGCTCTTTCACAGAATAATAATTCACTTGGCCTCAGACAAGGATTTCAGTTCAGAATTGAAAAAACTGCAATTGGAAGTTTCCTCTCTTTGGAAAATGAGACCCTGCCCCCGAGATATGAAGCGTACATCAATGGAGCGACATTTTCGACGACATAATTTCCTAGTTGATTGGTGCTCTTTCCGTCTCACAACAATCGAACATTGGAATGGAGATTTGGAGAATGCGGAGGAACTTGACCAAGAGGAAGTTATTCCGGATGATTTAGATGAGACAAGTGGAGGCGGGGTTGTCGTTGGTGGGAATCCAAATTTCGGTGAAAATACGGAGTTGGGAGATGATCAGAATCAAAAAGCTACTCAGTCCTCATTGGCAAAATTGAATCATCAAGGAGTCCCTGAGATTTTTAAATTCAAAGAAGAGATTCCCGAGAGGGGTTATGGATTTGCTGCTTTGTTAGCTACTTTGATTCCAGGCAGTATCGGTGGGCTTGTTGGATTCCTTCTCATTGCTCTCCTTTGGGTTGACCGTGATGATGACTCCCCAATGTAAGTATTATATAACTATAACTGAAAAACATTCAGTTCGGCAACGGACAGTTTGTTATTTTTTAGTATTTCATATATATTCATTTCAAACATTATTTGTGCGTTTCATACATATTTTCAGTATACGAGAGTAAAACAGGAGTGAAATGTATATATTGCTACGAAAACAACCATTAAATTACAAATCCTTTGCAAAATGAAATTTTGAAAAACCTTTATATATAATGTTTTTAGTGATGAAGATGCCTTATTTTTTGAAGCTGCCTTCCGTGCATTAATTTCATTTTTCAAGTTCAATAGGTATTTGTTATATGTTTTTTTATCCGTGTGTGACCAATGAATTACTAACCGAAATTCAGTTTATAATAAAATAATCAACATTTAACAGTTTTATTTTGTTGAGTAACGAAACAACGGATTATAAGTATATAATAATATTACACTAACTCGTCGTGCCTGTGATTTTTACTCTTGGAGAATTCGATGTCCACAATACCAGAATTAAATTTTAAATGTGTCACTGTATAGATGTTCAAAGGGGAGTAATGGGAGTACTTATGGCAATGGACATGAAGCAGAATGGGACAGACCAAGTTCTCTTGGGGATAATGTCATCATAATCACTCGGCCAGATCATTCAAGTAATTTTGATGGGGCTGAAGAAGAGGACGAGAGAAATAATTTAATGAATACTCCGTTACCGCCTCAATACGGAGAAACTCATTTCAAGTACACAATCCGTTTTTTTTTCAATTTGACCATAGAATCCTAAACTCGTTGATGAAAAATACTGGTTGAGTTTATTATTATGACTAAAAATAGTGTTTCATTTTATCTGATTTTTAGTGGAGCACCAGCTTTGACGTACGCAGTGTAAACATTGAAGAATGCGCATTGAAAACTTTCAAATAATGAGAGATGGATTGGATTTGCACCATGAATTTTTTATACGTAATATATACTATCATCCACAAAAATCCAAAATGTACATCAATACAAAATAATTTATTTATCATTACATATAGATTTTACTATAGTACAATTTCAAACAATAGCTAGATTCTCTCTCTCCCTCTCTCTCGTGAATGAATACATGCTAAACTGGTAACACTGATGATTCATCAGTGATGAAGCAATAACTGTAATTATTATTATTTTTTGTACTCATGCTTACGTTTACAATTGAAATTACATATGGCATAAAAACCAGTGAACACGTTAAACTCATACCAAGGGTAGACTGGGTAGTACAACTCTTATAAGAAAATTGACTCGTCGTATACATATATATAATAAATAAATGTATATGTATCATAGTAGAAATCGTATAGCGCAAGGTAACAAGTGCACATACTTCCATCACTCTAATAACACATTTATAAACTAATACGGGGTTTTCTATCGTCAGTTAAAATTTTAGTGTGAAATATTATGTTGAATTGTATTGTGAACTAAATGAGTAGGTATTTGAATGATTACTAATCGTAATTTACTACCTCAAATTGTTATATATACTGTATATATAGGTATGTGTTGTATAACCAAATGTAAAATTTCATTATTTTTTAGTTTTTAGTACGTCCTCATATGCACAGCTACTAATAAACGTGGAGTACTTTTTCCTGTATGGTTTAATTTTCATTCATTTATTGTTTCATCTTCACAGAATATTTCCGAACGAGATTTGTGGAAGGGTAATTTAGACTGACTCCTCGTCAGTATTGACGTCAAAGTATGCAGCAGAATATTAAGCTGACATACTCTGGGAAAAGAGGATTTTCACACTCTTTTTTCCGACAAACAAAAACTATACATACAGATAGTTTTTGTTCTATAGCGATTCTTGAACTGCTTTTTTTCTATACAAGTTTTTACTTTATTACAATTGGCTCATATACATATTCGGAGTCATTAATGTGGATATATCTACTGACTATACTGACCATTGTACCTACTGTACGTGAGTCCTCATCATCAAATACATAATCATATTATGGGAATTCATTTTCCTTTCAACATATTGCATACTTGTTGACCTTCTCAAAACCGGGTTTACAGACACGAGGCGAAGAATTGTGTAGGTAAACTTTGTGGATAGAGAGAGTATATATATGAAGAATGTATGAAAGGAGGAGAGAGTCATTAGGCAATGGATGATAGGCAGGGAGCTTTATTATGAGATTCCTGTCTATAGCTGGTCCATGAGAGAGTTTGATTATTACTGAAGAAATGTACATTTTGCACTGCTGTAGAATATTATTATTATATAGAATGCACATTATTTTGTACTGTGGTCTGGTTGTGCATATGTAGAAGTGAAATGTACATGAGAAAACATTGCAACTACATATTATACATATTATTACATATTGAAGACACGAATTCGCAGCGTGTATGGGTAGTTCGTTCAGAGGGAATCCCTTAGACAAACACGTCGACGAGTATTGCGTGCGTACATACAAACAGAAAAGACGAAGGACAACTGATCTAGTAGTAATGACTGTTTCACTATGAACTTGAGGCATTTAATTGCATTTACCATTTTCCTCTCAACTCTTGTTCCAAGCTCATGGGGGACATTCAAAAGCTTTTCAAATAATATTATTGAATAGGAAATAAACAAACGCTTTGGGTTTGACTGATATACATATCTACTTACATTCAGTTTCCTTACGAGTACAAGGAAAAGTAAATTGCAACGTGTACTCACATAAAATTGTGTTGATTGTGTTCCATTTTCTTGAAACTTTAAATTGAGTTTTACAATATTTGAAACACGGAGGAGCATAAGACGAATAAACTCTTATTGTTAAATAGTGGGTAAAAATATTTTCGGAGTCAGGGGAATAGTTCACACTATATACTTATATACACAGTGAAATTAATATCACCAAGTGTTCAAAAGTGCAATATATATATAGTTCTTCATCATGACGGCTGTGATCCCGAAATTGAGTCAATTGTCAAAAAGTGTTTGGCGTGTTCTGGGCTGTAACCCATCATCCATGACACTCCAAGGTACCAATACCTACTTGGTGGGTCAAGGACCAGGACGGATTTTAATAGATGCAGGTCCTGCTGGAATGCCAGAATTCGTTGAGAATATGCGAAAACTTTTAAAGCAAGAAAATGCGAGAGTAGATTCCTTGATTTTGACTCATTGGCATCTGGATCATGTTGGAGGATTACGAGATTTAATTCCTGTTTTTAAAGGTCAGTTTACAACAATTTACATACTCCCCTGCGTCATGAAAACTATTCAATAATCCTGAATGCCAAATCCAGAATGCAGGATTTCAAAGAGTTGAAATCCAAAAGAAAGGTGCTTGTGATATAGTTTTGAGCTTTTCCTTTTTTTCTTGGATTTTTATTCTTTGATTTCGCAATCTTGTTCTTCGACTATACAGCATACCAAAATTTTACTGAAAAATGGGAAATAATCGTATTCGTGAACAGTGCTTCGTATTACTAACCGTTGCTGCTAAATGAATGACGTAATAATTACAATTATTGTTTTATAAATTTATAGAAACAAGCGGTGGGAGCTTGCCTTGCGTGTATAAATTCCCTCGAACGGACTTCCTGGATTTCCCAATCCCTTTCGAATACCCATTTGAAGAGTTACAAAAGGGTCAAATATTTAAAACTGAAGGAGCGACTTTGAAAGTTTTCCACTCGCCAGGTCATACTTCAGGTAAAAACACATACATGTATTACATCAAATGCTGTATTATGTGTCAAGGAAGTATTTAATTTGAAATCATGTCGAATGTCCAAAAATATATATAGATCATGCCCTTCTACACTTTCTCGAAGAGAATTCACTTTTTTGTGGCGATTGTATGCTGGGGGAAGGGACAGGGATATTTGACGATTTGTATGACTACATGGCTACACTGAATATGATGCTACAAATGAGATCTAGAGCCGTCTACTGTGGGCATGGACCAGTGATTACGAATCCAGACGCCAGCTTAAAATACAATATAGATCATCAAAATATTCGGGAGAAAAAGGTTTATCGGTTTCTGGATGAAGCGGCACCTCAAACTTTATCACTCTCAGAAATCGTGGCAAATATTTATCGAGTGAGTATATGTTTTTAATTGTTTTCATACCATATAATGAAGAATGGAGCATTGTGTTTTTTTTTACTCACATATACGCATAAGTGTGCTACAGCTACATGACACAATTAATTTACTGGTATAGCTCAGGAATTTAAAGCCTTTTATTTTTTATGGTCTTGTATGGAATTTAAATTTTAAAATTTATATAGTGTCTTTCCTTTGTACAATTTCCAGGGGCTATCTGCAAATCTTCAAAAGCAAGCAACGTCTAATATCAAGCATCATTTAACGAAACTACAACGTGAGAATAAGATACAACAAATTCATGGTCGCTATTGTGTGAATAAATTCATGGTGGGAGGCTAATGCTATATATATCAATACCCCTTGTTTTATAATAACTCATGAAAAATGATGACAAACTAAGAACGTTTTCTATACTGCTAAAATACTGTATGTATATATATATTTTCATTATTATCTTCGGGAAGACGAATGTAATATGTTGACTGTTCACATTTACACTGTACCAAGAAAGCTGAATTCAAGAATCTAAACGAATATTCAAGTATAATGAAATATGTAATGTTCTGATTTCATATATTTTTTAAAAATTATATGAAATAATTGTACGAACAATATCTAGGATTTTGATTTGTAAGTAGTTGTGAATTCTTGAGCTCATAATATGTGCAATTTGTAAGTATTTACACATATGTAGTGTTTTATTCTGAGACATTTTTGTACTGAAAATTTGGAGGGATTAAATTTACTTATGAAAACCAGAAAGAAGCACAGGCATCAAAATGATCTTTTAGTAATTCCTTGAAATTGGAGGCTGTTGTTAATTTTTCTTTGATTTGCTCATTTGCAAAAGCATTCTTTAGTTTCCGAAAAACGTCTTCACCTCCAGCTTCTTTCAAATGATATTTTTCAGCTAGAACGATAATCTCTGTGAGATTTTTACAACTCAACTGATTTGTTTTGACTTTCTCAGTCATCCAGATGAAAATATGATTTTTGAGTTTAGATAACTTGAATTGATCTGTGAGTTTGAGCATACAAGAATTTAAATCAAAATCCTCTTCTAAATTCCCAGTGTACATCCAATCTAGGATTCCCCTCACTGTTTTCTCGTCATATTCATACAATTTTATGCCGCTACAACCTTCATTTTGTATCTTCGTTTCAAAATAACTTGAATGAGCTGGAGGCGTTTCAAAATTCCAAAGTCATTTTTAAGAAACCTGAATTGGACATGCACACTGCATAAAATGTCACGTTTCAATGCATTTGAAATGCATATTATTTGTAACCTTTTAGTACACTTTTATGAGCTTTCAGTATCCCTCCACGTGTTTCTATTTCCATGTCTAGATTTCCTTTTCCAGATTTGTATTCAGTGTAAAGATTGTTCATAATTTTACTAGAAACTTCCGCGTAGTCTGACAAATGAATCTTTTTCTTTGGAATCAATGAATCATCTTTATTACCCCAAATTTCCATGTCACATTCTAGTTCTAGTTGCTGACCATTCTCAAACATTGTTCCGTTTACATTTTCGCTATATTTTACAAAGTTTAACCATCCATTCTGATCCTTTCCAGGCTTCTCAAAAACAATCAGCCCGAATGCTAAAATAATAATTATTATTAGTATTTGAGCATTTTTCAAAAACAATTGCCCATCCACAAATGTGTTCTGAACTATTTTCAAAGTATTAAACCTTTCTGAATGCAACTGGAAACACTATTTGAAACAGTTTGTCCAAAGGACGCCTTCACTGAAAATTCAACTGGGACAGAGATTTTGGGTTCACCCATACCAAGCGGTTTCGACAAGACAAGATGGAGTGATAAATAGCGAGATTCTTCCATTTCTTCTACTCCTAAACTCAAATACCTATAATTCATTTAAAACATAATATATAATATGTATATAGTTCATTTAAAAAAATTAGATTCTTCTTTAATTTGAAAATAAATTGTCTGATAGTTTCTACCATTCGCAATTTTTATCCACACTTTGGCCAGCTTGAAATGAATTTGAAACGATTTTACATGTGGGTCGGTTAGTACTTTTAAGGAGAGCTCCTAAAGACTTCAGATCTTTCAATGTCCATGTGTAAATGAATCGCTCTTTTCGAACCTACACAATTTAATATACTGTTTGTAAATTCATAGAAATGGGACGTTCATTGTTACTAATATTATAGTATTTTAAACATAATATGTTATATTGACTACCATGGAAGTCCCATGAGCTCTTTTCGAGTCACATCTAGGCTGAAGATTCGTCACAGAATTTTGTTTGAGATTAGAGGATAAATTTCCCATTTTGGATTTTCAGAAACGAATGTTCCAGTAGGTAATAAATATATAATTCGTACGAGAATTTTCCCCTCCAGTTACATATTTATAAATACTTCCTACTATAAATTTCAGATTATAAATATATAGGGAGTAAGTATACTTATTCTATAGAATTGAATGAAAGTATACTCAATGCCAAGGACGAACCTTTGTCGACTCTTCTTGGCATGTCATGGCAACTTTTTCTTCATCATCTTTTGGCATAGAGACAAAATTCGATTGAAATTCCCATGCGAATTCATAACGGTAACTGCAAGATGCACCTCAAAAGCCACAGCCAATTTTCAAGTTCAAATATGTATACCTATGCAGTTTTGTCAGTGCGGCCAAAAGAATTACAAGTGCATTTGTCAAAAGATAAGAATGAGCAAATGTGTGAACATAGAACGTCGTAGTAAAATACAAGTGATGCGAAAAATGCTTTCTTCTTTTCAGTTTCCTGTCAGTTTCCAAAATAAATAAAATAAAAATGCGATAGCTTTTCTCACATAGATACCAAATAAAACTGGAGTTGTAAGTTGGACACAGCTTTTGAATTTCACGAATCCTTATTAATTTCTTATTATTAAATTTAGGACATGTTGTCAACGGACAAGAATGAAGCACAATGAATAATCATCTAGCTGTCATCTTTGTCTGTTTTTGTCTATTCAAAATGTTGCTTCTTTTTAAAAAGGAACGGTACACCATTAGAATTCATAGGTATTGAATTCATTTCTGCTGTTATTGCTTTGATATGTAGAGAAGAATAAACAGAGGTGTTATTCGACTCCTAAATCTTGTTTTATCTTAAATTTGTATCATATTAGGATAGGAAGATTATCATAATATCTATGTATATACTATAATTTGCCGACTGTTTATTCTTTTGAGGATGTATTGCCATTACGCTCCCTATATTTTGGTATAGTGACACCATCCAATTCAAAATTCCAACTGACCCTGCACAAACAAAAACTCCACAACCAGAACCAAAATTATATGCCGAATGTCGAATAAAAATGATACACTCTGCGTATTATGTGTATGGATTATATATATATAGTTCAGGTTTATGAACTAACATACAAACATACATTTTTTCCATAATTTTCCATCCATGTCTCTATTTTCATTTGTCTTGTGTTTGTACTAATATTATGGTTGATATGAATAATAATAATAATAATGCATACGGATATGACATGCTCTACGGACGCAAAGATGAAGATGCAGGATCAGAAGATTTGTGCACTGTGTATACGTAGTAGTTCCGTGCGCAAACGTATTACTAACGTTAAGTACATACCGTATATTGTAGTTTATACACGGTAGATTTACTATTTGTTTACTTTTTCATTTTTTTTCTCTTATCGTTAGTTCACGTTTAACGTTATTACAGTTTATGGTGTAAAACACGCACTAACGACCCTTGACTTTTCATGCTTAAGATGGTCATTTTAAATCGAGAACACACAATCTGAATCAGACTTTGAAACGCTATCATTTCATTTGCTCACGCACGTAGTAAACATTAGGTATTCAGTTGTTTGTAACGATTTGTTATCTAATTAAAATACATGGGCTATATCCAATGTATAATTTAATTTGCCAAAAATTGAATGATACGTTTTTTCACAAATGACGAAACAGGGTTCGCATGTTATTAGAGTTGCTGTTTTTTAGTTTTGGGGTTTTCAATGTGCTTTACACGTTATACACCATATCAGAAATTATGAAGCCAAAACAAAATAGATAGCTCAATTTTCCACTTGCTTGATTTCAAATGTCTTACATCGACAAATTAATTGAAACATGATGATGTAAAACACCAAGATTCTCTTAACTGAAACTGAACTTAACTCTTAACCAAAAGACCTACTTTCAAACTATCGGATTTAATTATACCAATTTACCTACCTAAAATTCAAGTGATTCTTTCTTTACATTTGTTGGAATTCTTCGAATTGCACAACGCATCTTCATTTCATCTATAGAGTCGAGAGGATTCGGACAAGAAGTATCTGGGAAACCTATTTCATTTGAATCCCCAGCTTTTTATTCTACACTGTAGAATCTGCACTGACAAAGAGAAGTTTTCCCTGGGAATTCAATCTCTATTTAGAGTGATTTAGTTTAGTGACGCTTTTTTAAGTCAAAACTTTTTCATAATAAAACATAGGACTAATAAACTTTCGATTTCCAATTTGATCACAAGAAAATACTTCTTTTTACTGTTAAGTAAAGAACCAAAGAAGTCTTGTAAAGTTAATCTTGTCATCCGGTGCAATGGAATTCTGCATCTGTTTTTTTTCTTCCTTTTAATACAGAAGCATTTGAGCCTGAAGTTGGGGCAAACAGTTTCCCTGTAAAATCCAAATTCTACACAGTGAAGCGTCAAAGTGATCAAGCGTCGGTAAACTCAAGTGGAATCTAGAGCAATCTCATCTCCCACATTAATTGTGGTGAAGGTGACTGGCAAACTCACAAAGGAAATGTTTGAAGATTGTCCTTTTTAAAGTAAACATTGCATGAAACAAAGTTGTGGACAAGAAGTTTCTATGTCGATATACATACCTACGTGGACTACCTATATACTTAATACTGCTGACTAGGCACACACATTGAGCACTGATTGTGAGCTTAAACATTAACCCGTTCTTCCGCTTATCATTAAGGCAAAAAAAGAGTAGAATGAGAACATTAGACTCAAATGTTGTCATTATAGAGTATAGAGGTATTTGAAAAGTAAAAACAATGAACGAAAAAAAGGGTTCAGTATAGCATGTACGTTTTTAGTCATAATTTTACAAGTACAAGTCAAAGCAAAACTCTCCCTGTCAATTTGTTGTGCTACAATTGCAATACGTACTCTTAATATTTACATTTCACTTGTCACCTGCGTTTTTCTACTTTCATAGCGTATACAAAAAGTACCTATGTAGACGCAAGATGTGAGATATTGAATTTATCAATTTGTGCGTAAACGCTTTACTTTTACTTCCCAAGACAAGCATTCTCTTCTGTACTAAATCACACATGTAGAATATGAATATAATAATGTGAGTACATCATGGTATTTAATGTAATCTTCTTCTCCTGTTTAGATTTCGGCAGTGCCATTGGAAACTCTTGAAAATTATAGTTATTATTGTGAAGAGAGAAAGATGGGATACTATAGGACACTGTATGTAGAAATTTTTTTGCTCAACTAATAAACTCAAGATAAAAAGACATACGTTTATCACAATCAGAAACAGAAACAGTCGTGTGTATAATTTGCAAAGTGTTTGTGGTACCTGTGCAGCAATTCAAAGCCGTCATATACAGACGGCTTCATCAAATAACGTGTATAGTGAATTCACACTCATCTCAAGATTATACTTACAAAACTGGAATTTCTGAGCTCAGCAGTCTAGCTTTTTCTCATAGCAAGAACGTTCTATATAATAGAGAGCTCGCTGAACAAAGTTTTAGTTTTTGTTGTTTTTTCTTCCCCTTCTTTTCTCTGTCCTTTGTCTATATACCTACACAAACCTATTCGCCAATTGAAGTAAGTACTTTTTCACCAAAAAAAATCAAACGCCAATAATAATTTCACTCTTACATAATATTATCGTTCGTTGTTATTCGAACTGTGTATCTATTTATGTTTTATCAAGTGACTGTGAATTGAGTGAAGAAGGAATATGAATTTTAAATCCATTTGTTTCACATTATTGATTGTACTATTCGAGTGTCAAGTAAGCGATTAATGACCCTTCCAATTTATATTTTTAAGTCTTTGAACTATGTATTTTGTTTATAATCTATTAGCATTTATCTGCCTTATAAATTCATGAAATTAGTACCTATATAAAATCAAATTCTATAGAATATAGATATAGCTTACGTGTTTGTAATTTTGATGATGATTTCAGCTCCATATTGTGATTGGGATGGAGATTAATCATTTAAAGGATGATGTTCGCATTCTGGCTGAAAAGAATCAAGATTATGGTTAGTTTGAACAACACAAAACCACATATTTAGACATTTTGCATGGACTTTTGTAGCGTAACTATGTGGTAGTGATACTGATAGTCATTATGTCTATACTGTTTTCTTACAGGAAAGGACATAAAAATGCATGGGCAATCGTTGAGACCCAAGTTTGGCCTACTCACATGCATAGAAGCAAAAGGAGAACAAAGCTCAAGTGACTCCATTTCAATAAGTTTGCCATCGATCGCAACGGTTGTGCCGAAAAAACTAAAACTAAATTCTAATAAGACCCATCAATCAATAAAAAAGAAAAGAATTAATGAATTGAATAGTGCAAAATTAAAATCAACAAGTATGGAATTCACTAATCAAAGTCCTTGGAAAGGAATAACAGACTTGATACTCTATGGAACAAGTAACAATTATAATAATGCGAGAACTGGGCTTCTGCTCTTTGGAGCCGTGACACTACTAGAGATTGTAACTCTCTCGACCCTTTTTTTCGGATTGACTGGTGCTTTGATCGCTGGTTTAATTGGACTGGTAAAATTACTGGGGATTGGTTCTATTATTATGATTGGATAAAATATTATTTAACCCCAGTATTTTGTTGTATGTACTCTAACACATACCTATATGTGCTATATCATGTAATTATGTACTAATTACAGCATGTTTTTTTATGAAGACTGATTTAATTAAATTATCCTATAAATATATATAGGTGTACGTTTTGTAAATGAAGGACTTTTGGTTCCAAAACAAAGACAAATACACAGATTTCCGTATATTCTACATACTTACCTATTTACACCTATATATACACGTTTTGCAACTATTTATGAAAATAAAGATTTTACAAATAAAAATATAAACAAGTTGAACATTAATCTATATGTA
Source organism: Gisinianus flammeolus (assembly GCA_034699125.1). Classification (NCBI taxonomy): domain Eukaryota; kingdom Metazoa; phylum Arthropoda; class Collembola; order Symphypleona; family Katiannidae; genus Gisinianus; species Gisinianus flammeolus. Next base: position 798 of record JAIUND010000185.1, on the reverse strand, counting down.
TATACTCATATCATATCATTTGATTTGTTATTTATTTGTCATAAGTTTTAAAAAATATTAGTCTTGATTCACACCAAAAACTGTATGTACCAAAAAACATGTATTTAATACCTATTTCGAGTATTGTTGTTTTAATCTACCGTGTAGTAAAGCATATACTACATGTATTACTTATTTATTATATAAATACATATATATATATGGAAACTTTTATAATAATATTATTATTATATTTTTAAGCGTATATATCAGGTTTTTTTTACTGGTATATAGTCGAGGTCTCCGAATTAAAGATGATGATGACAATATCCGAGACGACTCAAACCTGCATTGTAGATGTTTGTCTCTCTATAGGTACATACAAAAATAAAATCACGAAAGTTACAAATATGTATGATTTGGACCTTTAAATAATCGTATGGTTTATTTTAATTTAAAATGTCAACTCACCCTGTTCAAGTATTGCTCGCAACATCTTTTGCATCTCTAAATTTTGGAGTCGGAGATCCTTTACCTCATCTTGGACACGCCTAAGCTGTTCTTCAATGAAATCGACTCTTTTCTTTAGATCTCGGGTCAACCAATAAATCCCCACACCAAGACCCAGTAGAAGACCACTTGTAAAACCCATATTAGGATTTTCCCTAAGAATAACTATAAAGCTGTTGAAAGGAGATCTGATAAATTTGAAAGGACCAGGCAAGATTTATATGGGAAAGCGGCTTCCTGATGGATTGAGCTGAAATTTTTTATTTAGGTACTCCTAAGGTCTAGAAACAACATTTCTATTACCACTTT
>JAIUND010000184.1:0-101493 GCA_034699125.1 Gisinianus flammeolus | reverse complement strand
TTTGGATTTTTCTTGTCTTCTGGACCTTTAGGCTTTGGATTTTTCTTGTCTTCTGGACCTTTAGGCTTTGAATTTTTATCTTTCTTTTTACAACAACCACCTTTTTTACCCTTGTCATCTGGACCATTAGGCTTCGAATTTTTCTTGGCTTCTGGACCTGTCGTCGGCTTTGGATTTTTCTTGTCTTCTGGACCTTTAGGCTTTGGATTTTTCTTGTCTTCTGGACCTTTAGGCTTTGAATTTTTCTTGTCTTCTGGACCTTTAGGCTTTGAATTTTTCTTGTCGTCTTCTGGACCTGTTGGCTTTCGATTTTTCTTGTCTTCTGGACCTTTAGGCTTTGGATTTTTCTTGTCATCTGGACTTTTAGGCTTTGAATTTTTCTTGTCATCTGGTTTTATATCTTTATTCACAGGTTTTGCATTGCCATTAGTCTTTAACGCCATGTCGATAGCACAGTTGAATTGATTACGTAGTGAGTATCATGATGGCATAAGAATGCCTTCGAATGTATTTTTATATGTCAGCAATTAAATACCTAATTTTGTTTTTCGTATTTTTAATTCAAAACGGAAGTTTGTTAAGGTGTTTAAAGACAGTACTGTATACTTATAAAATATAACAATAGCAACAAATGACAGTAACTACCTTAGATAAAAGAAAACCTTCCTCTACATTGTCCCTGGTTGGTCTAAATAAATATCTAGTTGCAATTTCATCACTGTACTGGTACTTGGTAAAAAGGTTTGATTATTTCCTCGTAAATTTATTAACTCGGTGTTTTTATTTTCATACATATAACACATGATAACAAAACAATGCCGGGCTATTTTATAAGAGTTTTCATAATAATAAGTTTCTGCATAAGACAGGTTTTCACACAATACAATGAGGTAAAATGTAAAAAAACTGATATTTATGATGCTACTTCATATTATAGTATTTTTTATCAGTTTCACTAAGTTTATTAGGAGCTCCGCTTAAAAGATCTCTACCCTCTGAAGATTTAGGGAATGCAATGACATCACGGATAGTTTTTGCATCCGTCCAGAGGGCAATTAGTCGATCGATACCTAGTACAGAAACAATAAAGTGTTTATCAAGTGTGAATTAACATTCAGTACGTTCCCGTTTTAATTATTTTTTATTTGAATTTGAAAGGAGACATTACCAACAGCAAAGCCTCCATGAGGAGGACAACCAGATTCTAGTGCTTGAATTAAGTAAGATATATCATCAATGGGAAGCTTTAAAACTTTTTCAAAGATGTATCGCTGTAATGCTCCATTATGTATACGCATAGAACCTCCTCCAATTTCGTGTCCCTTGTAAACTAAATCATAGCTCAGTCCGATGGCCTATAATCAAGTAACAATAGAAGTGAAAGGAATGAATGACTTGGATCTAACTAAAAAAGAGACATATTGCTTTAAAAGCGGTTACACAGTATTATTAGGTACCTCTAATGGATTGGTATAAACAGTCTCCTCATTTGAAGGTAAAGTAAAGGGATGATGAGCAGATTCGATTGTTCCGTCGTCTTTGGAAATAAAAAGTGGGAAATCTATTACCCAAAGAAAACCTCCCGTATCCGGTTTATCTGTTTTGTATTTATCCATCGCTTCTTTATATGGCATTACTGGAAAAGGATCTGGACTTAATTCCAATACATGTCGAAATAAATCTTCAATTAATTGCATTACTTTTTCTCTGCTAGTAAACGACAATTCAATATCAAGCTGAGTGAATTCAGGTTGCCGCTCAGGCATCGACTTTTCATCACGGTAACAACGAGCAATTTGATAATATCTATATTTAAAAAACAAGTACCCAGAAAGAGAATTTAATTTAAATATGTATATGTTCATAGAATCCGATTTAAATATACATATATTACAGAGAGGTACTAGTAAGTTATGATAAGCATAATTGTCGTACCTATCTAAAGATCCAACCATCAAAAGTTGCTTCAATATTTGTGGAGACTGAGCCAAGGCATAAAATAAACCTGGAAATTTTGTGGCGACCGGAAATTCACGAGCACCCTGAGTAAAAACATTTTGAAAGAATGAATGTTTATGAACATAACATATTAGCTATAGCACCAAATTCTATTTCTTTTAAAATGAGAGCATAATTGTAATTTTTATTTACTCCTGGAGTACGCCTCAAAAGAGTCGGAGTCTCCACTTCTACAAACTCCTTGTCGTGCATAAAATCTCTCATTCTTTTTGTCAACTTTGATCGTAGTCTAAGTCTGTTTTGAAGCTCTGCGGATCGTATATCCAAGTATCGGAAGGACATTCGTAACTCTTCGTCTGACTAAATAAATGAATTGTCATAAAATTAGCCAATACTATATATATATAACCTGTACAATTGTAGTTGACATTAACCTTCCATGTAATTTCATTTTTGCAATGATAACAAAAAAAATTACAAACCTTGATAAAGTCTTTAGTAGAATATCGTAACGAAGTGGCTGCACCTAAAACTTTACATTGGTCCACAACTACTTCAATTTCACCTGTAGGTTGCTCCTATAAAGAAGAATACACATTTTAAAATATGAAGGAAGGACGCTTACACCAAATAAAATATGATGATACTAAATGATTTACTAAATAAGGATAGTTTGATATTCGATTTACCTTTCGCTGCTGATTTTCGGGTCTTAATACAACGATTCCGGATATTTCAATGACAGTTTCCAAAGTGGCTGTGTCTATTACTGCCTTTAAATCTTTACACTAAAATCAGAACAAATATTAGATACTATTATTTATTACTACAATATTGACATGTACATGCTGAGCTTTTTATTGAGTGCAAAAATATGTGCGTAAGTATGTATATACTTCTGAAGAAACAAGTGATTGTGTCCGTCCATAAGTATCTTGTATAACAAAAAACTGTCCTCGCAAGCGCTTAAATGCAAGCCAGCCTTGAAGATGAACTCTTTGCCCAACATTGTGACTTGTCAATTCTCCGCAGTTGTGAGATCTCGTAGTATATTGGTTACAAATTTTGTCTGATACAGGACCTATAATAATTACAAACACACATTGCATCATACAAAATTTGACTTTAGATGCAAAAATATTATATAAATGCAAAATTAGTGATTTGATGCTCACCTATTCTTTGACTATCAGCCTGTAGATGATCTTCACTAGTACAAGGTATTGCGTCAGTTGTTATGTTTCTTTGTAATGCAAAGATTGATGAATGCAAATTAAATCTACTGTGAATCTGTCGTGTAATTGGTTTGTGGAACTTAGAACAACGGTTTATTGGTAAAGCAACAAATGGAGACAATAGTTTTGCAACTTTTTGATTGAACATTATTATGTTTTTATTAAATTGTAATAATTAAATTCACCGAGGACACGATAGGTAAGTATAGATTAATGAATCGAGATAATATGTAATAACTATTTTCGTTGAGAATTTGGCGAATTCAATTCGCTGAGCGGAGTTCAGCGGAGAATAAACCGAATACAAGAATCGCGCGAGTTTGCCAAGAATATCAGGTGATGCTTATTTCTATATGGAACTAATAATTGTTAAATACAAAATAAATAAATATAGGGATTTTAATACATTTCACAAGTTTACCTCTCGATAAGGATTACGCACACTCACAATTTCTTGTCCCCTTGTGAGCTCGGACGCTTTTTCAATCAAATCCTAGTATTTCCAGTGTCGTAATGTTTTTTTAGTCAGACTAAAAACTACTCGTTAGTTTGACTAGTTTTGAATTTCATTCAGTTTATATTCAAAGTTTGAGTAAAAAAAAGTCCGACTAACTCAAAGTATCCTGAGGTCAAGGACTAAATGTCCGTACCTGACCCAAGGCGGTCAGCATGCACGTTTCATTGTTATAAGGTCCGACTAGATAGTTTTGTCTTTAGTCCACTAAATTCTTAGTCTATAGTTTACAAAATATTCCTTTCATTGTTGTTGTCCAGGTATTTAACTGGACACACATGAAACTCTTTTGGACACGACAGATAAAGTAAATAGGATTTACTCAAGGCGATAAACAAGGAATGCGTAATATTACGCATTCCTTGTTTATCGCCTTGGATTTACTATAACTCACGTTTTCAAATCTTTCAAAGCCGATGGAAATGTTTTGAATGTTATCGCACTGCGAAATTATATTTACAGTAAAAACTTTGAATATTACTATTAGATATTTGATTGAATATTTGGATAGTTAGACTGAAACAATATAATATAATTAAACTTGAATAACTTTTTTCAGCCTATATGTATTCGATAATGATTCTCGTAGTTTGTACTCATCATCGTCGTTCTAATACTCCGTGTTGAATGGCTACATGGCTTCATTTACGCCATCGACAAAAAAGATGGTGGTCGTCTCATTGGACACGAGCGATACGATTAATCTGGTTAAGCTTGATGTCATCCCCATGCAATTGATTGGAAGTTTGGACAAAATTGTGAATGTGGATATTGAGAAACATTGTGATGTGGAGGACTACACGAACATTCACAACAACAAGGATAACGATGATGATGCTTATGAAATGGAAATGGAAACTCCTCCAGGCTCCTCTCCCGTCATCCTTGGACAATACGAAGAACCGAATACGAGCTCCAAAGTCCAGAACCAGAACCAGAAAAAAATGAATCATAATAAAAATAAATCCAAAAAAACCAAGTGTAATTCCCAACCACCGCATCAACCGCATCCACCACAACAACAGCAAACAACGAAAACGCATCATCATCCATCTCAACCCAGTATGACTTGTAAAACGGGCTCAAAAGCAACAGCATCTTCCAGTTTTGATCGGTACGGTAGATTAAAAAGAATCACTGCAGACTACGTAGCAGACTCACAACATGGTGAACATTACAGATCCAGCAAAATCAGTAGAAAAATGGAGCAGCTCAGACGAAGGAAAACTGTGAATCTCGTGGACGTCTTGAGCAATATTTCTCAGGATAATCCATCAAATCATGATTCACAGGTACAACACAAGTTAACTATATAGCGAGTAGCGAGTACACACATGCAATGAACACATTCACACCTATACAATAATGAAATTTCATGGGTATATTTTCCAGAAAACCCAAGAAGATGACAATCCCACGGATGGTACGGATGGTGATAATGATAATGATAATGACAGTTGGTCCGTCCCTGATGAAGTCAGCACGAATATTGTGAAGCAAATCCGGGAGTTGAGTATCGAAGATGGAATGGAAACGTCCGAAGCTCTCTCCAAACTGACTCAAGCTCTGAAGGAACTTCAGTTTGATTGGGAAGAGGATTTTCTCAATGCCACCACTGCCGGAAAAGAAGAGAAGAATGAGGAAGGGATACCAATGGAAATGGAAATTGATTTTGATCCGAAATTATTATGGAACTACAAACCCCCACATCATTTAAAAGTCTCTGAGGACGTTCTCACACTCTGTCCCAAGAAAACTGAGCCTTTTACTTGTCAAAGTAGCAATTGTAGTGTCGTTCCTCCTCAGAATAATTTACGAAATCTCCTCACGACGAATAATCGATTTCCAAATGATCCAAATTTGACAGTGATGAAAACGATGAGACAACTTCATCAACCACAACCACAACTACAACAAAAAGCAGCCTCTCAATCCGATGCAATCGTATTCACCAAAGAAACTCCTGGAGACTATTTCCGTCTATCCACTCCGACACCCTCGCAAATCATGGGGATTGGTGGGATGACAGAGCTGGAAATTGAAGAAGTACATCCCGCAGAGTTGAGTCCAATCCCAATTCTAAGTGAACAGAAAACAGCGGATATTTGGAATTGGGTGAGTCCAAAATATTCTCAACCAGAAGATGCCATCTCCTTCTCAATCACACCACCACAACAACAAGAATCCATCTCTACAATCACCATCGAAAACCTTACTCAATTTACAATTAATAATAATGTAACAGTCCTTAGTCCAATAATCCCTCAGCAGCAGTATGAGACAGATAAAACTTTTTCCTTGTGTAGTTTAAAGGATCGAGATGGCTCATTTACAGAGGACGGTGATGAGCCATCTTTAATTAGGAAAATGATATTACGACACGGACACGTGAACTCAAATACTACTACTACTACTACTAATAATAATAATGCCACTACTACTACTACAAAAAAGAATGAGGACGATCAGCTGGATGAATTTATTGGAGAATTCCTTAAAACCCTAGCCCAAAAGAGTAATGATAAAAGATTGTTGATGATGGGGAATGATGGGAAAATCCCGTGTGTGGCTCTTCAAAAATCTTTGGCTTTGGAAGAAGCCATGGAAGAATTTGAGCGAGATGAAGTGGAATTAATTAGGAGTAGAAGGAATAAAAGTGATGATGCGAATATCTCCGCTCCGCGGTCCACAGCAGTGGACACTCTTTGTCCGGATTTAACTCCACCCTGTACATCCACATGGAATCTGAGTCCTCTGTATGAAGGGGCCATGACGATGACTTCCTCGGAATGTATGTCCAGTGATGACACACCCAAGAATCTGAAACAAAGACTGAGCTGTCCACAATTACTGAGCAGCAGTCTGAATGATGATGCTGCGGGTAGTGAGTGCTCCATCACACCCGTCGTCTACTCCCTCGCTTCCCTTGCCGATGTTCATAGTGGAGATGATATTGCCACACGATGCTCCACATCCTCCACCATCACCGAGTACGAATACAATGGCAATTACAAAAAATGTTTAAGGACTCTCTCCGGAATCGGGGATCAACGTCTTATGGAGCTTCTGGGCGAAGTAAATCATTTATTCTAAAATCATTTACACCAGTATTCCGTAGGTATATTTATTAAACAATTAAAAAATTTAACAAATTCCATGTCAATGATAACGATTTTTGGAACTGTATATATTATACATATAGTTTAACAAAAAGGAGGAGCAAAAGAAAAAGCAGGAGATTGTGGATAAACTCATGGAGAATCTTGCTGCGACGCCGTTACATTCCAGAGAAAGGGATGACGAAATGGAAATAGGGGAAGTGGGAAGTAGAAAATCTGAAGAAAATAATAATCCTCTATCAAGAATTCGGATTCTCAGTTCAAATGAAGGAAATCATGGGAAAGAAGATACGAGTAAAATTGAGACTACGCCCACAAGCTCCAAAGAGTTGAAAATTAGTACATTGAGAAAAAATTCCTCTAAAATCACAGCGACGAGTCGAGAGAAAGTGGCAAAATCCTCTGGGAATTTAATTAAACAAGCATCCAGCTCGGAAATAAAGAAAGCCAAGAAAAAGAAGGTATACGATTAGTTTTTCTATTGATTTTCTACATATGCAAATATACCATACCATCAATATATATATGCATATTTAAATCCCAGAGTTTCATTTTACATACATAGAAGCCAAAGAAAGTAAAAAAGAAGGAGAAAGAAGACGGAGAGTCCAGTGGAGATGACAAAGAAAATGTGAAAGTCAAAGCCAAAAAACAAAAACCCATCACCATCTTCAAAAGTGAGTCGAAGGATAAAAAAGACAAAGATCAGCAGGATGAAGATGCAAACGGAGAGTCCGGACTTGCAATACAAAAATTGAAAAACTCTTTACCCAGAACACCGGGTGGGAAATTTGCATTCACGACGAAAGAAGTGGAATTGGCAATAGCTGAGTATGTAAAAGCAGAATTAGCAGCCAGTTTAGAGATTGGTGAAGCGAGACTGAAGCCAGGGAAATTAAGGGATGTCCTCTGTACAGTTTCTAGTGATCTTGAAAAACATTTAAGAAATCCACAGCAGCAGCAACAGCAAAAACAGACACTACAACAGATACAACAGCAAGTCAAAGAGAAAAATATGGGACTGAAAAGTAATATTCCACTTCCAAAAAAGAAATTACCGTCATTGACCATCCCAATAAAAAAACTGCCAGTGAAAGTGGAGCCTTTGCCTAGGAAAGTAAATTGTGGTGTCATTCCGAAACAGAGTAATCGAATTAATTTTATTCGTTATCAACAACAATCAATTCAAGCCATGCTAAATATATCTAGAGCCAGAATGACTAAAAAACCAGGTTACTACAGGCCATTAGATCGTGCTGTACCAGGATTTTCTCGACCACCACAAAATTCCAGGGATATGTTAGAACTCTCAAGGAGAAAAGAAGCTTTGAATGCTAGACTTAAATCAAATCGAAATGCTGTTACCGTTGTATTTGGAAATAGCAATAGCAATCATAATAATAATAATAATAATACAAATGAATAACAAGAAAAAATTCCTCTTATTTCTTTGTTTTCCCTAATTTTCCATGATTTAAATCTATACAATTCTCTCTTTTTTTCCTCCAAGAAAAATATTCAAATAAATTCTACATGACAGTTCGACAGTTGACCATTCAAAACTCAACTTTGTTTTTCCCCGAAAACCTTTACTGTGTGTTCAAAACGATTTTTGTCTTGTTGTTAGACAAAGAATGTTGAGAAATTACATAAATAATTTGAATCCATTTGGTAATTCCTAGAGAATTCAGCTTTTGCAGTGTGTCATTCATGTCTGCTAATAACTTATTGCAAATAAACAAATGGAGATAAAAAAAACAGATATAGAGCTGAAAGGCATATTTACGTGATTGCGGATTTTTGTCGCTTATCGAGAGAACTGAGACTGCTGACGTTTGATTACTGCCTGAAGTTTGATAATCGCATCACCACACAATTCAAGTGAATTTTGAAACACCAGATATGAGATTAAACAAATTTCAAAACATTTTCCCGAATTCTTGTTTTCTCAATTCAAACTCGATTGCTTCAATGTCCGTATACATGAATTGTCTGAAAACTGAATCAACGCAGACAAATTTCCTAACTTTTTCATAGCAACAATCTAATTCATGCTATCATTGTGTTTAAATCGGAAAGAGTACATACATTTCTTTCATAATCTCATTTGCATCATGAGAATCATATTGACTATAGCCATGCTTGAGGAAATACAAATAAACAGAGTATATAAAAAGGAAATGAGCTTCGAATAGAAACAACATTTATTGTTGAAAAATCAAACCGAAAATACTTCTAAATGTTATTACTCTTGATTTCACAATTCAACGACATGGTGAAAAAAGTGGTTATTCGAAGTAGAAACGTGAAAACAAAATCCACATCTACCTCCATCAACTCGACGTTCATCATGATGAAAGTACTTCTGAGTCTGACTATATTCCCAGCTTTGGTAAAACTCGGTTTTTTCTCCAATGTGCAATAAATTCTAATTCTGTAATCCATCCTATAAAATTTATTCTAATGGTTTGCTCATTTTATGTCACTGTAGATTTGGAGTGCGAGTGCAATGGCACTTGAGGAATCGAGTACAGCTCCAGCTCCAGGAGAGACGACGACTCTCGGTCCGGATACATTTAATTGTCTATATCCAGGAAAATTTCCTTGTCCACCTGAAAGGTATGTCTGGAGAAGAAATTCCATGGAGTATGGCAAACCACAATCAACTGAAAACACACGAGTACAATTATTATTATTTGAATTGCAGGTATAACTGCACCTGGTACTACTATTGTACACGAACTAATGGGACGTTGTCATACGTTGTCACGGTATATACATAAACATTATTCAGTACTTTACATTGCAACTATCCATCCTCGGTACTTTAGTACTCTGGACAGTCAAAATTTCAACGCTATGTGGCAAGTTCTCATTATTAAGTCGGAATAACGTATTCCCTTGTACATTCTAGCAATGTCCTCAAGGGTCAAGTTTCAATGCAACCAAATGTGTCACTGGAGGAGATACTTGCGAATCACCAAATGATCCTCCAGTCATTGAAACAACCACACTACTCCCAACAACTTCAAGGTAAAGATTGGTCACTGTTTCACTTTTCTTTTCATGTCAACCTCCAATCCGAATTTTCACTGTAATTATTTTTCTTTTGTTACTCCCAGCCCAACGACTACGACTACGACAACCCCCAGCCCAACGACTACGACTACGATAACCCCGAGCCCAACGACTACGACCACGATAACCCCGAGCCCAACGACCACGACAACGCCCAGCCCAACAACCACGACAACCCCCAGCTCAACGACTACGACCACGACAACTCCCAGCCCAACGACCACGACCACGACAACCCCCAGCACAACGACTACGACAACGCCCAGCACAACGACTACGACAAGCCCCAGCCCAACGACCACGACGACAAGTACAGCAATGCCCACTACAACTTCAACTAGCACCACTATTACTCAAGTGCCTTCAAAACTTTGTGCTGACTATGACTGCCAGACATCAACAAATGACACAAGTTCTCATGCAGTTTGTTACAGTGATTGCACAGTTTATATGGCATGTGTTGAAAACGATTCAGGCGGATATAATGCTTTTTGTATGAGTTGTTCAAAGGATCTATATTATTGTCCCGAAACCCAAAGCTGTGCATATCCATCGGACAAGGGCTGTACTTTTAACTGTAGTCCCGTTGTCCCAAGCCCAAGTTCTAGTCCATCCACTAAAGTTGTCATCCTTGATCCAAAGTCCAAGCCATATTTCAAAAGATTTCTAAATTGGTTCAGTTGGTAGTAATATGCGCTGACTTTAATTCAATTTGTGTATGTCTATGTATTTTAATACCACTTTTGTACTTTATTATCTTCTTCACTTTTAATTTCTCAAAATACCTCTAACCAAACTCCATTTTTTTATCGAACGTAAAAGGTATTCGGATGAGGAAATAAAATGTTCAGAATCTATATATATTATGAAACATGAAATTTTACTATTGAATTCGTATCAGGCATTGAGTTTCTTTTCATACATATCATAATTATTGTTTTTTAAGTTCATAACGGTACACTGTCAAATTTTTCGAAATTATTTAAAAATCCTGGTTTCCTGGTTATTGTTTCTACTGGTCCAAAATCCCTTAACTGTGCATAATATAGAAAAATACACTTTAGTATATAAAAGTCGATACTTATATACTTTTTGTATGCATGAATATACAAAGGGAGAAACCAAAACTATGTACATATCATAAATCTATATAATTCTAATTCAATAATTCTCTCACCTCTCCATCTTCCAATATAAGTAGATAATCACAATATTTGAGAGCTTGTAAGCGATGAGCCACAATTAAAATGGTTGCTGAATTGAATTCCTGTAAGTATTAATGAAAGTTCTTGGTCAAAATATAGTACTCTACTAAAAAGTATTAAAACTGCTGACCGTGAACACATATTGCATTTTTCAGTGGTTTTTCACTCGCCTGTGTAAGTAGACGATCCATTAGTGCTGCCGTCTCTCCGTCTACATTACTCGTTGCTTCATCCACGAAAATCAACTATATAAGCAAGAAAATAATAGTATAGAAATTGCAAGTTGGGATTTTTTTTTGAGGGCATTTTGGAAAAATTATTATTACTAGGATTATTTGTCATTTTAAGTAACTTACAACGGATTGTCTCAAAATAGCTCTTGCAATCGACAGCATCTGTTTCTGTCCTTGACTCAACGCGACTTCACTTTCCAGGTTCTCGACATTACTTTGTAAACCCACTTTTTCAAGAACTGCCCATAAATCGGCATCAGAGTGCAAATCACCTGGATCCAGATTAAATCTACAAGGAAAAAAATTACACCTTTTTGTTTTTTTTACTCCAGTGAACATATGAGAGGAAAAAAATAAATAATAGTTGTTGTTATTGTGATAAATTACCTGACGGATTTTTGAAAGATGGCTGCATCCTGTGGAATGACACACAAGGAATTTCGGAGTTTGGCCAAAGAAACCTCCGAAATGTCCACATCATCCAAATAAATGTGTCCATATTTTAATTCCGTCAGACGAAAGAGAGCATTTCCGATTGAACTTTTCCCACTTCCAGTCCTCCCAATTATTCCTAATTTTGTTCCTTCTTTGATTTCAAAAGACAAGTCTTTGAGGACGGGCTCGGAATTGCATGATGAATAGCTCAGAGTGACAGCATCAAATTTTAATTTCCCAGCATATGGCCAATTCGGATGTGTAATGATGTGTGTGGAGGATGCAAAGGGGGCTTGGATTTTCTTCCTATTTGTTGATTTCCCTTCAAGAGAATTATCTGGAAGTGGCTCTTCGGGTTGACTAAACTTCAAAAATGTACTCATCCTTTCCACACACACAAATTTCGCTTCCAGCTCGGAAGCCATTCGAACTGTAAACTGGAAAATCCCGGACAATTGTGCGGCGTAGGATAGAGCCAAACCACACGATGCAGGAGACACTTGTCCATGGAAAATAATTATTAGTATGGCTGTCGTTGCTGTTACACTAACTGGAATTTTATTTCAAGAAAACCAACAAGACTTTAATGTCATTCACATTATGTACAAAACAGGGAGAATTTTTTTAGTGTAGTGAAATGATCTCAACTACCAACTAAATTCTTACCAGCCAGCGAGTCCAAACGAAATGACAGCCATCGTATTGCGGAGACAAAAGCGTAATATATTGAATTGTTGCAGTCTGTCAAATCCTCGAACCTATGAAATTAAAAATTAAAATGAAGTTTTTTTTTCTTCATCTATATGACAAATGAAATTGTAATACTTTTCACCATACGCTCTCATGTAATGTTTAATGTATTACGTGTTAATCATTTGTTGCTCTTTCCCAAATGCCCGAATAGTTGCCATACCATGGACAGTCTCACTGACTCGTGTGTAGATTGGTGTCTTGGCTTCACTTTCAAATCGTTTCAAATCTCGTATTGCTGCGCTGATTAAGTCAATTTGTAATCAAATGAAGCAATTTAGCTAATGACTAAAAAATACTGGTATCGTAAAATACGAGTATGAATGGGGAGAAATAAATGTGGGGTAATATTATATTTTTATTTTATATACTTGTATATCCTCCTAATCAACAGAAATATTCCAAACAGAACCAGTAAAGGAGCTAAGAAGATGGGGAATATGATGGAAACCATCGTTAGAATTGAAATGACTAGAAAAACATTCTGGAGAAGAAATTCCATGGAGTGTGGCAAACCACAATCAACTGAAAACAAAACACATTAGTACAATTATTATCATCATTTGAATTTTTAGTGTTTACATTTTCAATTAAAAACCCAAAAATCTTTACCTTCAGCCATGTCCCGAGTAAATAAATGTAAAACTTGACTAGTGCCAAATTTTTCAGTTGATTTAAGACGATTTCGAAAAAATTGAACCAGCAATCTTTGATGAATATTTTGGGATGCTCGTAAAGAAGTCTACAATAAATTAAAAAAATCACTTGACTGAGTAAACTTGTACAGATAGATGTGGGAGCTTCCGCGAGAAAACCATATATGGAAGTACACAATAATAAATAAACACCACTTAAATATTTGACGACATTTCATTGGTGAGCTTACAAAGACGAATAAAAGTGTTCGTATAATGCTCGTGAGGAAAATAATCCCAATAATTCCAGCATAAACATTTCGATAAAAATCAAATCCAGGTGAATTACTATTGATGACAAGAACAGATTTATCCATTTTTGTTCCCAAAGTCACATTGTCATCATAACTTTCCGTAGTAGAAGAAGTCACATTCGAAATATTTATTATTGTACCGTTGACCAGATTTGCGGACGGTACTACATTGGATGAGGATTTAAACCAGCTTTTCAACCACCAGCTACTGAATGCCGTCGATCCAATATTCAGAGCAAATACAACTAAAATTAATGCTACAGCTAATGGACCTCCGGCACTTTGAATGTACATGGAATAAGCTTTCCATGAAATCCCCCCTTTCGCTTCATATGATGCTTTCTTTTCACCTGTAAGTTAAGAATGAACATTTTTAGACACCTTTTTCCTTTGAAAATTTTCCTATAGTATTTGTGCCCAATATTATATAGAATTTGTGTATTCAAAGTAAGATATTCAAACGATATTTGACTTACGAACAATCTGATTCAAAGTGGAGTCATTTGAGCCACAGTCTAATAGTTCTGAATCTTCCAACCTTTTAAATTATACAACACATATTTGACTCACAATCAGTCAGTAAATAAATGGTTGCAAAAAATACTATAAATTAGTCAATCAATTCTATAAATTCTTACATGATGTCTTCTTGATGGTCATCATTTTGAGGGCTTGAAGCAAGTAAAGAAGAGTACTGGGATTTCTCATTTACTGTCAATTCATCATGGGTTCCTTGTTCGACGATTTTCCCGTCAGAGAATACCAGGATTTGATCACAATCCCGAAGAAATTGCATTTGATGTGTGACGAGGAGGACGGTTTTATTCTTCCATAATTGTTCTTGGACTACTTTTTCAAATACGGTCTTGGCCACGCGATCATCTAGACCAGAGAAAGGATCGTCAAGAAGATAAATGTCTCTTGTCGGGAAATGATACAGGGCTCTGGCTAAGCTCAATCGTTGACGTTGACCACCAGACAAATTACTTCCCTTATCTTTTGTCTCTGTCAAGTCTCCAGCTCCAAAATTTCCAAAGTCATTCACAAGACAGCATGAATTAATTGCGTTGTAATATCTGCAAATAACAAAAGAAGTATACATGACATTAACTGTCCAGATATGACCAAATCAATACATGATAAGAGTATATTTCTCAAACTTACCGGACAGGCTCGAAAACTTCCCCGAAAGTAACATTATCTCGAAGTGACCCTTTGAAAATCCATGGTTCTTGAGGCACATACGCAATCTTCCCAAATACATTCAAATTCCCTTTTTCATATGAAATGGATCCGGCAAGAACTTCTAAAAATGTGGATTTCCCACTCCCAACATGTCCACAAATCCCAATGAAACTACCCTATCAAAATTAATCAGTAGTAAACACGTCAAAAATCATACATAAATTGTCTCATAATATGAACAATAAACAAAATACTCGATATCCACACAAGTAATAAACTCACTCTTTTCACAGAGATGTGAAGATTTTCCAATTGAAAGGTTGAAAATTCCGACTCTGTACTTCCCATTAATTTCTCTGCAATATTTCCAGCTCCCTTATCTTTAGATTTATTTTTTAACTTATTCTTTCCTCGACCTTTCTTTTTATGATCAAAATGTCCACTCTCCGCACTTGCACGACGAATCACAGTTAAATTATCAATGACGATTGAATTCTCCCCAGCCGTCTCCATGCAATGAGTCGTCCGACTTTGAACTTCCGGAAGAAGCAAAATTCCCTATACGGATTACATGCACACATAAAAAAATACTCCATTACACACATGATAATACTATAAACATTTGTATTTCTAAAAAAACGAAAGGAAACACCATTCATGTAGTACAATTTTGGTAAATTGGTTGGGAATATTCTGTGTGTGTACCTACAAGGAAATGGAGGGGGGAAATAACTAAATAAATATGGGATGATTATCAAACTCTAACATGTAAATTTGAGGGGTGGGAGGGGGGTGCGAATTTATCAATTTTAATCAGTTTTTGTAATGATTTGATACCTCCATTCTTGTGGTTGCAATGAAGAAAGAATGTTTTAATTCAAGAAGTCGACTGATTGTACGGGTTGCGTACATGAACAGTGAAAACAAGAAAAGTGTCGTAAAGCCCTGTATTGTAGCATAAAATTGAGGGATTGAACATGGCAATTAAAATCTTGGTCGAAAATCATCGAATTTTGTGTAAAGAATTTTTTTATTCTTTTTTAAGATTCCCAAGCGCATATAGTCATAGTAAATACACAAAGCATGTATAGAAATTCCTTCGAAAGACGACAGAACAAGATTTTTACGAGAAATTTGTACAGGGAAGATGAAAAGGTAAAATAATGGTTTTTTCCAACAAAAAATATACTGATAGCGAAAGAAGAGATTTGTGGAGGATTCAAAGTCAAACTCAACGGTGCTCTGCTCTCTCACAGTAATGAACTAAAAGTGTAATGTGTACAAACCAAATTAAGAGTGCGGACATATAGGGGCCAAATTAAATACGTTTAAAGGTGTGAGGTGTGAGTTGGGATTTGGAATAAAAAAAGAAGGAAAAAAATTATAGAAAAAAAACCTGGATCCGTTGAATGGAAATAAGACTCTCTAAGTAAGCACGAAAACCAATACGAACGGTATTTAATGTGGGACGAATACGGCCAATATACAAGGCCACGACGCAAAAGGCCTACAAATTCCATTCGATTCAAATAATAAACAAGAATTTAACTAAAAAAAAGCGTGTGAAGACAATTACAACATAAATTACTTACGATTAGAATACATGAATATAAATATAGATACATGAGCAAAATATGATAGCAGTAATAATTAAAGCACATAGAAAACGAGATAAAATCCCAAGAAATATGTACAGAACAGATTACACATAGGGAATTATACTAAAGTGAAAGCATATACGCAGATACATTGAAAATTGGCAACTGGAAATTCAAAGCCTTGTTGCCTCCTATGCAATGAAAGGAGTCTAGTTAATTCTATTTATTAATTAATAATTAATTAAAATGTATCTTATATTACCTGTGCCGGGGTTAAATCGTTACCAGCGTTGATATAAAGAATAAATGTCGTTATCGCACCAACATGTGGCAACATTGGACTTAAAACTATACTAAAACTATGCAGTATTTGACTTTTGAGTAAGTACAGTTTCTCCGTATTTCGAGTCTCTAAAACCACAATTGAATACAGATTTTAAATAATATTTGAATTTATATGAACGTTGTGGATTTTGGAAAGATGTTTTTTTTTTTTAGTTTTTACCTGTAATAAGTCTAGCAAAATATTTTTCCCAAGCAAACATTTTGAGGAATTTTAAGCTGTGTAGAGACTGAGTCAGATACATGACGCGAGAATCTTTTGCACTTATGGAAAATCTTTTAAGAGAAGCGCTTCCTTTTGCAAGTAAAAACTGTTGAGAGAAATCATGGAAATGAGGATTTATATCTGTCGTTTGAATTATATAGGTATTATTTAATCATTGTTGTAAATTAAGTGTAAATTAACCTGGATGGGATACGACGCTGGAAAGACTAACATTCCAACGAGTGATATGAATCCTAATTCATACGCAATATAAATCGTCCCTAGTGTTAAAATAATCGGTCCACCAATCGCAACTGAAATATTGTAGAAAGGAAATATTGTATATAGTTTAGTATAGTTAAATGTTATTCTATAAATAATTATTCATTGAGTTCGATTCACTTCATATTATACTATTTGAAATAATAAATTGAAAATTAATGTTTTCAGTAAATATTCTCACATTCGTAATAGCTATTATGAAAATGTATTATAACTGTACCTTGAGTGGCAACAACAACTTCATAAATACGATGAGCATCCGATGTGACAATCTGTAGGATTTTTGCAGCATAGTTATCACTAATATTTGAAAGTCGAAATAGTTTTCTATACACGATGCCCATGCTAGCAGTTTTTAAACGAATCGCCGTTCTGAAAATGAAAACGAGCACACACAAGGGACATGAATCATTAACTTCGAACCTTTTTTAAAAATAATTAACATATAATTAACAAAATTATTACCTGTAACTGAGGGCCCATGTCAAAGTAAAGAAAAATACACGGAAATATTCACATAAAATTAAAAGCGCCACACGAAGGACTCCATCTAAAATCTGTCCTTCTGGATCTGACGCATACTCCAGAACTCTCTTCAGTAATATTACCTTCAAATCATATCATCATCATAATATTAACATATTTCTAAAACATGTCATTTATTCATTTGTTCTGAGTATGTGTGTGTGTGGGAGGGATATTGAAAATTGAAAATATTACAGAGGAAAAGAATCCTAAAATTATGGCAACGAGGAAAACACATGTAGTCTGAAGAACAGAAGTCCGAGCGTACAACCATAAAACATGACCAAATTTTGGAGAACTTTTGAGTGCGAGCTCTTTAGTCCAAAGCTGTTCCAAATTATCGGTATTAGATCGACATGCTTCTTTGTAGGATATTCGAGGGATATCTGAGGCTTTAAGTGGCTCTTTGTACGATGAATACATTATGCTACTCATCCAGGAAAATGTTGCATCTATATATATACATGCGTACAATCCAATGAAGAAAATAATATTAACATATATAGGTAAGTATTACTATATAATGTGAATATTCACAAGCACTTTCACACGTATCTGTACGTATAAGTACTTGTATGTATACAGATTGATGATTAGACATTACATGACCACCAGCCGGCATCATCCACCGGATGCCTCTCACAATTTTTCTGTTTGTCACTAAATAAGATCTGCTCTCTGGTTTCTTCCCTGTCATTTCTAATCACGAAGGCAAGGCGAGTCATATACATTCAAAAAATCCTCTTTGATTAATTAAATTAAGAATGCTTTACTTAAACGAATTCATTCATCAGTGACGGGGGACTCACCTCAATGATGGCCGGCTTACTCTCAATTTCCCCATATTTTCAACTTTTCCCTTTGTTTTTGTATATTATATGTGTAATTTGTCTACGAATCACAAAAATTTCCAATTCTTTTCGCTTCTCCAGCTCATTTTCAATCCTTTCAACAATAAGCCAAGCTTATTTCCTTTAGTTGAGAGTTTTCAAAGGATATCCACAGCGTTCAAGAAGACAGAATCTGTCTATGTCAATCTGTGAAAATCAATTCAAATTCACAATATAAAATTTTCAAATTGACAAGTTCAAATTGTCGTCACAATGTTGCACAGAAACACACAATCCAATAATAAAACTACAACAAAACTTAATTTTCACTAAAAAGGTCACAAACTAACTTCCAAAGAATGTGGAACAAAAGTTGAGTCTCATGTCAATTTCAAAGAATGTTTACTCCCAAAATCGTTTTGCATTTTCTAAACTGTCACTTAATAAACTATTAAACAAGTGTTGCATGGTATTTTCATGTGAGTAACTGTACATAGGATGAATCAATGGTGTAAAATGGTAAAGAATCCACGATTGCGATATGTCAGCATCTCAATCCTTTTTTATCTTATCCTTATCATGAGTGGAAACGCAGCTTTAAATGCTGACAAAACTATTTTGTCTATTATCTAAAACTCGACGCTAATTCAATATTTATTACGGATATCATTTGTACCAAGTCAAATCTCACTCAACTCATTGCAACTACATAGACTGCATGAAACAATTTAACAAATAACAAAAGTACCTATATGTAAGTACTTACAAACACTGTTGAATTGAAAACTCATCGCAGTCTAATGCTGTACACAAAATGTTTTATAAAAATTCTAGTTGAATTTCATACAGAATTGTCATACTAGATTTGGGATTGAACTTGATAGTTTAATTACGTAATAAAGTCAGCAGATTTTTCCCTTTTTAAATGCTTAGCATGGCCAACATCTATAGCATTATGATAAAATGATTTTGTTTTTCCTAATGTGATATCATTTATTGTCAGTTTATCAATTCAAAGGCTCCTATATGGTTCACCCATTAAAACACTAATAATAATAACACTATTTTCCCATCTCTATATATACTTACGTTTATGGTGCTTTTATATTAAGTTTTTGGAAGAAAAAAACCATTTAAAGTTCATACACCCACAGTATTTTAATGTTTGTAAGGGAGATAGAAAAGGGAAAAGGATGATGACAATCATAATTACCACAGAAATTGATAATAATTATGAGCGTGAATTTGCTACAAATGTGTTTTTTGACAGTGTATGTCCACACACACTTTCATGTGTAATATGGAACACCATTACATTATTATGTACGAGGTTAAAGATGAGCTTTGGATTTGGGTGAACGCTACTGCAGTGAACTACAGTGAGTGATTATGTTGAATGTTATTCATTCTAACCTCAAATGAAATGAGAGTCAAAATGCTTGAAAGGACAGAGGAAATCAGTCTGAAAGAAATTGTATTTTGTATATACCTGTTTCCGGTTTTCCGGTACTTGATAAGATTCACGAGGAATTTTGCATAGTGATAGAATAAGGAACTTTGCTGTAGTAAATCACAAATTTTGACTTGATTGAGTTTTCTGAGGATGAAAAGAAAATTGTGAAGTTACGGGTAATTTAAGGCGATGCGATGGTGAATCATGATATTCAAAATTTTGACAGTGATTAGGCCAAGATTGGACAAGTTTACTCGTCGTCGTAGTCCTATTACTTTCTGAACTTACAATTTTGGTACTGTAAATTACACTAATGGTCTATGATGAATGATGAAGACTCTTAATTGTAATAAATCTTATTACCTATATTTACCTTTGCTTTGCTTTGTGAACAATACTACAAATACGAATATGCATTCAAATTCAATTTGTTTTACATTTTCTGAGCTTGAAGTTCAAGTTTTTCCGTTGTTGTGTTGTTCCCACATTGATAAACACGCAGTGAGATGAGTAACCATAGGAATTAATTGCTTCATTGAATCATAAGTAGGTATAAGAGTATACTTACAAGTCGGACGTACACAAAAGACCAAAAGAGGGTATAGAATATACAATTTTACAATACTAAAACTTGTACTGTAAATACACAGATTATCTTTGAACAAATATTTGCTTATGAGTCCCTAATTTACTTTTTCCTCATTAGAACCACTGTGGTTCAATCACAAAATAAACCAGATGAGTATAAAACGACTATAGCGTGGGTAATGCAAGAATTTAAATGAGACCATTTAAATATTATTGACATTGGGGCAATTAAAATTTCATTATGAGCTGTTTGCGTTTTTCTTATATTATATCAATCATTATATCAATTATATGCAATAAAGGTAGGTTGCGTACTCTCTCTATATAGCACAGATATTCATGTATGTATTCAAATATGTAATACCTACATTGTATGTACAGTAATGAACAATTTGTTATTATTTCTTGGACGAGCTGATATGAAATGATAGAAAATATGAGGAATACATAGCATCCAGACTCTTAAATGTATTACTGGCATTACTACCTATATAATTATAACTTTTCTCTCTGTACACAGTGTCAATTCAGAATTCAACTGTTTTATCCATCGAGCTAATGAACTTTTGTCTTTGTCTAATGAGGGATTTTTATACTTTGACACATATTATAGTGACTCTTGAAATAATCATGGTTGAAGCAACAAGTATAGAATAAAATACACAAGTCTCCATATATACAAAACAGAAAAATAAGAGCATAATATTATTATAAAGTGAAGTACAATGATAATGATAAATATATATATGCACAAGCAGCAGGTCTGCTGGACTGGCAATCAAATGAGCATACATACGTACATATATTATTAATAATAATTTATTATGTACAAGCCACAAGGAAATGGTTTGATTTTAAAATGTTAGCATATAGTCATGCTTATAATACGAACGAACATAATAAGCTTGTCTAAAAAACATACACATATTTTGATTCTGATCATTGTCTATAATTCAGGCTAAAATATTGACGAACCAAATCACTATTTACAAAAGTCAAATGGTGTGAAAAAATTTGTGTCTTTACAACTTTACATAGTACTTTTTGGGATTTAGTTGTAAAACCAAAACAAACGAAAAGGGGGCATCGATTGGAAGTTGGGATCAAATAATTATTTGTATTTTAATTTCATGGTACATATTATATATATATCCTAAAGGTTTTCGACCACAACTTATAAGTATATGGTGAGGATTGCCCCTTTTCTTAGAACAAAAAGATTAAATTCCGTACATGTACATACATATTCCCTCACCAAAGTGAGACATGCTGGAAGGTGGCTTCACTATATTTATATACACAAACTATGTATATAACTATATGTTCGATATAAATTAGAGTTATTTTGAAGAGGCTTATCTCCTCTAGTCTACATATTTACATTATGTACAGACAAAATTCTTTCGAATAGCAAATGTTTAAAAAAACTTGAATTCTTTTTCGTCATTCTGTTCAATCGCACAACGACGACAAAAGGAGTGAATAAGGATAAGTCTGCGACAGAAATCCAAAATATTATTTTATTTTGTAATTTTTCTCGTTTTTTTAATTCTCTCTTCGTTATTCATAAAGAATCAACGTCATATCCAGTTCAGTGCTAAATTCACAACTTTTTGACAGCTAGTGTACGCTACTGGAATTCAGCAGTAAAAAGTCACAAAAAATGGATTCAAATTCTACAGTGGCCGGTAATAGTTGCTATATTGTAATAATAAATTATTTAATAAGTATATTTCAAGTTAATTATTATGTCAAGGACTAGAATTATAATCTATTATTAGAGTAGCTAGACATTTAAAGTAAAATTATAAGGAAACCAGATGAGTTAAAATTATTATTATGGTTGGTAAAAGAAGTGCACGTGGTTGATGTTGTTTGTTGGTAGTTTTATTAGTCAATTTTTTAATTCATACATTTATTTTATGATTTGTATGTATTATATATACACAGTTTCTGAGATTTATACTCCAATGTCTACATCACCCACACTTCCGCCGGCATCATCATCTGCTTCTCGAATTATTTTACCCATGGATTGGTGTGGACTGGAGGAGCAGACGGAATGCCCGGTCTGTGCGGATTTTCTCATTGGCTACACCCGGATGTGTACTCGAGGTCATTCAATTTGTCAAAAATGCATAGAAGTCATCAAATTCTGCCCACTTTGCCGTAAAGAAATGTCTCAAGTCCGTAATTATTTCCTCGAGTACTTCATGGACAACTGTAGCTTCAAATGCAAATACAATGATCAAGGTTGTACTGCAGAACTCAAGCCCAACAACTACTATTCCCACACGGAAAAATGCCACTTCCGGTAGTTATATAAAAAACTATATATTTAAGTACCTACGTATTGATATTTTTCATCTCAAAATGAATTAATTTTTAAATGATATGGTCATTTAATATATATAGGGAAGTAGCTTGTAAATCCATTTGTGATGATGATTCGTGTGAGACCATTACGAATTTTAAAGACTTTCTACCTCATTTAAGTCATCGTCATAAAATTCGACAGTTCAAGAATGGAGCGGACTATTGCTACCGTTTCCCTCGGGACGTGGGTAAAATATTTCGTAAGACACAATATGATTTTTCGCATATCATATACTTACATACTCAAGTGTCTTAAGTGCATACTTATACTTATGCATTTCCACTATAATATAGAATGATTCACATATATAATATGTATATAAATAGAGTATTTAATTTAATTTGATTTTTTCCAGAGACTCCATATGCTTCCATAGAATATGATGGGAAAACTTTCTTCTATAATTTTGCTACCTATCCCATGACCTCTGAAACTGGACGAGTCACTTTTGCCATATGGTGGGTCTCATATTTCAATCCTTCTCAAGATAAAACACAATACAAATGTAAAATCAAGATTGGAAGTCGAAGTGATAAGGTATACATGACTATATACAATATTCAAACTATTTCATTATATAAGTTCTACATATTTGAAAGGCATTTTTCATAATCAAGACGAACAGTAGACTTGAGACTATATTATTATTATGAAATATTTGAATATTGATTGTTCCATCATAATTTAAAATAGGAAATGGTCATGTATTGGTCTGGGCCAGTTCTGGACTTTCGGCTCACAGCCGAGGAAGTTCTTTTAGAAAAGCAATGTTTGAGTTCCACATTGCCACAACTGAAGACTTTCTGTAGTGATGATGAGAAGAATCCAGCTTTCCTCTTTTCTCATGTTGAGAATGCGGAGATAATGAAGGTACGTCAATTATTATTATTATTTGCATATCAATATGATAATTTAAACTGTATTTCCTTTTATCTAAAGAATTCCTTATTTTGACTCATATACCTATACATGTCATATTAATTGATATATTTATATGTATATATATTTTAGGGGGAGAACAATACTGAGCAGCTCATGTTATCCGATTCAAAAAACATTATTGTACTTCATACTGAATCTGGACCTGAAGAAATCTCACAATCTTAATAGAATTGACAATGAGTAAAATCTTGTAAATATAACGTAGATGTTATACATATTTCATATACTTTTGGACTGATCATGTTATATAGATAGAGATTTATAAACATGGACAAACTGTACTTATTATTCCTTGAGACTTGAGACACTATAGTATTTTATACCTCAATATGAAAATCAAAATGACCTTCAAAATGGTACTTCTTTTCTTGGTCACAAAACAAAGTTTAAATTATATGATTACAGAACTATAAAAATGATTATTTATAATGGAAAGAGATAGACAATAATGATAATTGCGTTTTCATGCATTTACATTTATTAAGAAAATATATATACAATAAATAATATAAACTTCCTTTCAACATTTAGAAATGTATTAAACATGTTACAAATCTTAATTATTGTAGCTATATATACAATCAAATTATGTACAGACATATATTTTATGCTGCCACAAAATGCGTGTCATTTCAAAATATATATATAAGTATTTATAAAAAGCATTGTAGTAGCACAGAAATCCTTAGAAAATACAAAAACATATAAAATTATAAACAAAAAAACGACTTTCTATTTTCATTCAACATTATAAAATAAATAAGTTATATTAACTGCACATTATAATTTACAATCGAATCTCTGCACTCGTTGCCAGTCATACCACACGCACAAATGGAATTGTTTTAAATTTAAAATTTTTATAGTACCAAAAAAAAACAAGAATTACTGATAATAGCTTTACTACATATTTTTTGCTTATTAGATAAATTGATTACCACAATAAGAATTCTCTTTCGATTCCGGAAGTCCAGTCTCATGTTAGTGAGACGTAATTATCAATAAGTAAGTACCAAAACAAAAAATTCTTGCTTGAAAGTAAAAGTCCGAATCCCTTGGAGTTAAGTCCATTACGTTTTCAACTATTAAATGAGCCATTTTAAATAGGTCAACCGTTACACTACAAAATGAAAAGTTTATATAGTTTTGTTTACGTAAATTTAATCGCACATTTTTCTCAAAAATTTCCCACGGAAAATATCTTGAATGTCATCTTCAATTTTCAGTCTTCACCAAATTTCCCCCAGATTGCATTGACGGTCTCGAAATCTCTTTGTCTTTTTTCAACGAAAGCTTTGAAAACCTATATATATTTACGCCCTTAATTTTAATCATGTTGTGATGACAATTTGAACCTTTGAGCAAGTTAAAATCATCCAATGCCGAAATGAACTCAAATGTCCAATTACAGTAATGTTCAATTTTGAATTTAGTCAATTTCGTAATTCTATTGGGAAAATGAAAATGATCAAAATTGGCACGCGAAAACTCTCCATATGAAATTACAAAATGAGGAGATTCGAATTAATTGCTACGTGAAATTGATAACTAATTAATTTGATTACGCTAAAAGTTAAAATGCACTCAATTTACAAAGGGCTTCCAAGTACAAATGCTCGGATGACGCTGAGAGCTAAAATGACGACAGCAGCAGGAACATCGCACAAGAAATTTAAATCCAAAAAGTCGTTATCATCCAGGAAAACTAGTAAATTTAAATCCATTCAACCACAACCACCACCACCGAAATTCACCATGAAATTTGTTGTCGGACCAGGAGCAGCGAGACCGATTCCTCCTCCAAATCCAATTGCAAACTCAAGAACGCAAACAAAATTATTAAAAACTTTATTCCCACCAGCAAGACAAAAAAATAAATTCACGTTTAGATCTAAAATTAATCAAAATCAAAGTGCTAGTCCAAATTTCATGACGATATCACCCCCAATATCAATGTGTTTTAAATACAAGCCGAAAGCAGTGGCTACTTACAGTACCAGATCAAATTCCGTGTCACCGGTTCATCCAAGTATCATGTCCAATTATCACATTGCTCAATCCAAAGCGAATATCGATGCAAATGTCATGTCCAAACCACTACCAACCATTAAAAGAAAAGGCATCCCATTAGAAACCAAAATAAAATACAAATCAAAATTAGTGGTCCCACCAAACTCGAATAATAATAATTATTATTATAATGATCGCTTGTCAGAAAGCATGTATACTAAAATCAAATCTCAAGTCCCAATTAGAAATAGTTTCAAATTCAAATCAAAACCTCAATACATTTCAAATCTCCCTATTAGTAGAAGTAAATCCCCTTCATCAAAATACGTTGTTGAGTCCAGACACAATTCAAGTCAATTGACGACAAAATCCAAACCGAAATTAGTATCAATCCCTAGTATCGGGAAACCATCCAAATTCCTTGTTAAATTCATACCAAGTCCAATGCTAAATCAAATCCAGAATCAAAACTCCAGCTCCAGTGCCAATAACTCATCGTCGAAACCAAAGAATTTTGTCCAGTCCAACAGCAGATTAAAACCTCAAACGCCATCCAGACCCAATACAAATTTCACCTCAAAAACAACAACTGGTAATGCAAATCCACAACAATCCCGGATCAGCACAGGATTCCAATATCAATTTCCGCCAGACCCAGTACAAAAGTCCCAGTTTTCTAACTCTGGAGACGGCCGGAGATCAGGGGCAAATTGTGGGTGGTATACTGAAAAATAACTCAACTCTTTTCGTACAATTTTTCCCTCCTACATATCTGATTCAAATAATATAATACAATTTAAATAGATCAAGGGAATTTCCCACTCATGACCATTGGCTGACAGTGACTGGAAAGCAGAGAGATGGACGACGGGACCATCAATTTATATCAAAATCTCTAGATGGTTTTGTATTTAGTAAACTTTGCCACTGCTACGAGTAAAGTAACGATGAGTAATTAAAAGCATTAGCGTTTGCGTTTAGCATGAAAAAAAAATCTCGTCTGTTGTGGCTCCACAATTCTTTCCATATATATATACCTATAAAAGTTGACTGTTGAGGCTACTGTTCAGTATACATAGCTGTGTGATGAGAGCATAGGCAATCAATCCAAACGACATACAAATGAAATGACGAAGAAGAAGAAAAGATGGACAGCTTATCGTTCAATGGAGACTCACGGATTATACAGAAATAAAAAAAACGCCACAATCAAAAAACAAAAAGAATCATTGAGATTCAGATGAGGATGAGAAATCAAAAACTAGAAGAGAGATGAAAATTCGTGAGTCAGATGGGCCAGATTCACTTTACAAGTTACTCACACGTTATGTACCGATACACACAGATTGTCCATGATGAGTGTGAGTGAGTACTTTGTTTCTTCTTTTTTTTACACAACTTGTGTTGGTAACACCGATTTTGATTTCCTTACACTCAAGCAGTCCAGTCACAAGGTCCATGATTTTTCCATCCATTCAATTACATATCGAATGGTTACCTGGCTAACGAGAGAGTGCGGATTTTAACATTAGACCGTTCCTTTCCCCCCATATGTGACTACAGTTTAATGGTACGATTACAAATGTATTGAAAACTCCACTTGTTATTTAACAAGAATGAAATTGTATATTTGATATTGATACGTAAAAAGGACGATGGAGGTGGAATAATTTTACGTTTGAATTTGAACCAAGAGGGAAATCTGTGAAATTAAATGCTTAATAATGCACCTTCCTTGTAGTTATCCCAACCTTTTTACAACTATATGTAGACAACATTTCAACTTCAAACTTCAGCCTCAAAGAAAAAAAAAGGTTTCCCTTATTAAATGCACAGGCAATCTGAGTATAATGATAGACGTCGATTTATTTTTTTTGCTCTTTCCCTGTTGTAATTTTTGAGGCAAGTTGAGTTCCCTTGTTTTTCTTTATAAAAAAATTTGTTTCTCTTTGTTAGTTATCGAAGGTAGTAAGTGAGTACCTTACATACATATATATAGGTAATAGGCACTAAAACTGCAGGTGCCTGGAAAAACACTATCCGAGGCTCGGATTCCGAGCGTCAAATCCTTAGAATTTTACTTACTACAACATGAATCAAGTGTCAGCTATTATTACACTTCCAATTCATCGAATTTCCCTAGTATTCAAACTTCCAATATTGTAAAATTATATAGGAAGACTGTAGAATCTCATGATGTGACGCTCAATTAGACAATAATATAATTTAGACACAGTTTTGTGGTAGAAATCCACAATATCAAATATAAACTATTAATACACTGCCTGTGGTTTGATTGCAGTCATCGGGTTGCCGTAATACACTCAAATATCTAAATCATTGACCCAATAAAAAACTGAGTTGGTGGACGAATCACTGAAAACCTATGGAATTTCATGTTGTTTATGCGTACATTATGTACGGTACATATATGAGAGGTGTTGGATTTGCTTGGTGATTCGGTGAGAGGATTTAAACTGTCACTGCCACAGCAATCTTTTTCGAGAGAGAGGGGACGAAGCTATTTATACACGATTATGATTTATGTTACATTAAATACAAATCCAACATGATTTTATGGATTTATTAAACGGTGATAAGGGATTACAATCTGTTAATAGCCAAGGACGCTAAAAAATAATCTGACCATAGCGATCCGATTATCTCTATATTAGAATGGAAATGAAAGTCAATTCTCATTCTCATACTCTCATATACACACAAAATAAATGACAGATGTTTAATATTTTCCATGGGCTAAAGAAACACGCATCTCCTGTCCCAATCATCTACTTACCTACTTATACATTGTTTGATAGTAATTCCCCAGTAGTTTTAGTATTTTACAATTCTTCGGGAGCCTGCACATGAAGAAAAGGGGAAAAGCTTATGTACAGAATCGACCCATTTATCATGCATTCATATATTTTCATCTGTTGATTTTCCGGCTACTAAAAATATACAATGGGTTTGAATTCAAGTGACAATCGTTTGGTACTCTTCATGTAAAAATTACACTTCCTTCGTAGTTCGTTTGTTTAAATTGTTTCATTTCTCTGTATAAACTTTCAAAATTTAAAAGATTTAGAATTCAAAAATAATTATTGTTGTTTAGTAAATCGTTTTGTGCGTGTGCATCATTAAAAGGGTGGAATTGGAAGGTGTGTGTTGTATGATTTAAAGATTGAGAGGATGGTGATTTATTTATATATCTAAAAGTAATGCACAGGGATTACATTGGAGGTGCAGACAAAAGAGTTGCTTCCAGATTACTAAATTACCTTTCATGAATGTGTATTGCAGTTGGACTTAAGCCTCTTACGACGGACGCAACCAGCAATAATGATATAACTTTATTGAGATTATACAGATAGTGCAACATTTTTATCGTATTTTAATGCAGATATGTTTTGTATGTAGACTTAAAAAATTATAGTCCAATAAACTGGAAGCTAAAAATAGAAATAAATTCAACCCCGGAGTTGTTTTTTGTCCTTGGTAGCAAACTAACGCACAGATTACTCAATTCAATTGTCTTGTTGCTCCCCAATGCAATGGGACTTGTTTCACCGTATACCAAGATTCAAGATAATGCACATAGGAGGAGGAAAATGTGAGAAATATGAAGAAATGGCGGTGTATTGTATATTGTACACTGAAGGAATAGGAGAATCTTCGTTTTAATTTCGACATGATAATATTCGTCTTTCGTCTCTCAAGTCCCAGATTCGTTGAGGAAAAAGACAAGAGGACTGGGACAAGAGATGTATCTTGGATCTCTGTACAGTGCAATCAGAATCAGATATAAATATATAATAATATTATATCTGTGGTCTGTGGGTGTAGAACTGAAGAACTGTATATATGGAAGATGGAGTGGAAACAATCGATTTCATTTTCAGAAGTCATTATTTATCTTGGGAAAGCCTTCAAATTTTGCCTTTTGTACTCACAGACGGTGGTAAGTTCCATGCCTTGGTTTTCCCATAAATCTATCCATTAACTCTCTACAGTTAACACACATAAACTCCACAGTCCTTCACTCCTCAGATTCAGACCCTTTCACATTATAATACACACAGGAAATCCATCTTTCCCTTATCCTTTCCCTCAATCCCTTCACTATACACTAAAAAACATGTAAGTACTGATACTGACGCACCCGTTTAACTTTGTTAAGCGTTACATAATATATAAATTTGATTTACTCTGTTGCTGTACCTGGGATCCCTCGGATCCCAGGTACAAAACTTCCATCTCATTTTAAATCATAGCTAATTAAATAAACCATATCAGATCAACTTCTTCCAACATTTGAGGCATTTCAATTGCAATTGCAATTGCAAATTTCAATGGAATCATATTGTGTAATGCACTACAAAATCTGATAATGTCCGTATAAGCATGAAAGAGAAAATCAAAGGTGGATTTAACAAATGTCTCTTTGAGTTGGGCAAAGATTGAAACTCCCTTGGAACTTGAAGAGAGGGAAGGAAAAAACAGTGCGTAACTCATGTGCATATCCATTTATTATCTCTCTATCTTTTATATCAATATCGAAATATTTGTACACATTAGTTACATTGATTCTCCCACTTGTTTTTGCTGTTTTCCCCATGCATTCACATACATAATATCTATATGCGTACAAAGGAAAGATGGAAGATGAATTTATAGGATGTATTTTGGATAAATACATTTAAGTTGTGCGTACATATACAGTAAAGGATGGGATGTGTGTGTTTCGTATTTATGTATGTATGTATGTTAGACAATCCCGGTTCGTGTTGTGTATGTACAAGCTGGTGGGTTTTTCTTCGTGCGGAGAATTTGAAAAGGAAAAGGAAAAAAAGGAGAAAAAGCGTCACGCAATCAAAGTAGCCACGCGTTGTCAAAATATCGAATATCTACAGGGGATATTTTCTTCCCTCATCAACCCTCTCTCTCTCTTTCTCTCTCTCTCTCTCTGTCTTGCTCATCATCAATTCATGAATACACTCAATCACTTACACATAAACACATAGCCCATCCATCCATCTCTGTAATCTCTATAGACTCTACACTGCTGAAACATCAAATCAACTCGATCCCAAAAGTTGAACAAAAAAACAGTCAGAGTAAAAGGTATCAGTAAAACAGAGAACAATAATAAAAAAACAAATACATGATATTTTCAACAAAAAAAAAAAGGAAGAAAAAGAAACGATTTGAAATCCTTCTTATCCTCATTGTCATTTTAACCCTTGCACACAACCACACACCTCACCTCTGCAAATAATAAAGAGAGCGAATGAAAAAGGGAGAATATGTACGATGTACAGATAATAAAACGTTCAATTGGATCGTGACATATTTTTCTATGGTTATCAACTACAGATATTTTGAAAAAGACACAAAGAGAAAGAAAAACAAATTTTAAATGTTTTTTTTTTTGTACCACACATGAGTAAAAATATCTGTAAGAGATATCAAATAACACTCTTATTTTTTTTGCTAGATATTTGCGTAATGTTTTGACTGAGTTGCAGGCAAAGCAGCAGTGTGTCTATTGCATAATGAAGATGGAAAACATTTTGGTATTGGAAGAGATGGGACGGAGATGAGGAAACTAAAGTTCACAGGTGTTCCATTCTCTCTGGTTTTGATATAGTGTATTGCTCCATTCCATGAGAGTATATAGTGAGAGTCTATAAACGTTGAGAGTTGATAGTCATTATTGTAGCATTGTCTCTATTTCTTCAAGTATTTAATTCTGAACGAACGAGAGGGACTTGACAATCCAAACTCCAGCTATGCTTTACAAAACAAAAACGTCTTTTGCCAATCCCTTACTGTGCACACATAATGCGCACTTTCTCAATGTACAATTCATTCAAGAAAGAAAAAAACAACGTTGTATATATATCTTAGTTTTTAGCGTCTGTGCTACAAAAGTACAACGTTGAGGGAACATACGATTAGTCCTAGTCTGGAGTCATTGTGTACAGAAAATCTCTCGTCAATAGAATATAGATTCGAATTCAAATATTCAAAGTCAATGGAATTGAAATTGGAATAATAGTGTGCATATCAATAGACATTTAATTCAATTCCAAACTCCCTTCCTTCTCTTTCTCTCTCTCTCTCCATGTTGTGACTACGTGCGAGTTGAGAGTCACAATAGTTTTTTTTGTAAATTTAACTATACACGCAAAAACAAGTTTCATTATTATCGCTTTTTCAAATGGTAAATTCAATTTAAACTTTTACGGTGCTGGAAATATTATTTTATTTGAGTGTCTCCAGCAGAGTTTTATTAATGTTTGGCAATAATATCCGTGCTCATATATATAAAAAAAAAGTTTACATCATTGATTAGAAAATTGAAAAAAAAATCCAAGGGATGCACTTTCAGTTTCAACTCTCATGGAACATGAGCACACATTTATTTGAGTGCGGACTCACATAAAGTTTATGACATAAACACACAGGCTTTGCGTGCTCTGACAATAAGAGTGAGAGAGAGAGTGGAAATCGAGGAGAGAAAGATAAAAACAAAAACTTGTCCGGTTTTTATTTTATTCATCAAGCACTGTGAGCTGCTACATAGCCTATAGCTGTAGCCGTAAAGAGCCAGAGGATTGTAAAAATATGACATATAGCGTGCTTTTTACACGTTTCCTTGTTTACTTTAGACTTTAGAGTTTTAGACTGATGTTGATGATGACGATGAGTCAATATAAATAATATGTATGAACATTGAAAATGTTTCACCCAAGCATGCTGCATATATTCTGCATAATTAATCAGGATTTCCTTGTTATCTTCAATCATCCCCCCATAATTTGCTGTACATTTCCTTGTCCTCCAGAGGATATTCAGCTCTTGCATCTTGCATCATTTCTATTCAAAATACATAATTACAATCATTTTTAGCCAATGTTTGATTTTAACGGAAAAATGATTTCCGAGCTCGTTTGTTTTGTACTGTGTTTGTAGTGTCTGTACGTAAAAACAGAAAAGTAATATTATTTTCCACGCGTGTGGCAAAAGTAATAACAAAAATATAAATAAGCTGTGTGGATGGGGTGAGTGGGGGAGCTCAGCTCACACACTGGTAAAAAGTACAGAGTTTCGTTTACAAATGGATATTTACTTGGACATGGATTTCCAAATGTATTGAGCTTCCCTGCAGATTTCCAATCTTTATTTTATCTTCTATACCTTCTCAATAGGTAAGTATGTTGTATAGCCATGGAGTATACCCATCAAATCTATAAAAAAAATTCCAGGTAGATTCTTTGCCTGTAGTGCTGGAATTTTATGGAGAAATGTGTGTGTGAGCAATGTGTGCATACTGCATACAGTATAAAAGGATATTTCGATGAAATTTGATAATGCTGCCTCAGGTACTCCCAAAACATCATAAATTGCATCAACAGGGATATATGAACGACTGCAAGTTGTGAACCATGGTGTGTGAACACGAGTCTATCGCATTTCATTGCACATCGTATACATATTCGAGGTGCAATATTGATAATGAATGCCTTCAAGATTCTTTCCTGACTTTCACCTCCTTTCTTTCACGCTTCTGTTCTGTATGGAGTTAGAGAGAAGCGGGCGCACTTGCATCCACGTCGATGCACTTCTCTCTCGCCTTCAAATGCCAACACTACAAACCCACAGCCCCAGACAACTTTTGCCTACATATTTTTTTTAGGTCCCTTCTCCGTTCATTTCTGTAGTCCATTGTTCTTTGTTCGATCATCAACTGAATTAAAAAACTGTCGAAATTATCTAATACCTAAAATCTATCTCAATAACTTCCGACTTATTTTTTTTAATGTACACGAACAGATTCTGTGCCATAAAACATTGAACACGTGGGTTATCGTACATGAGACGTTTGAGGTTTATTTACATGACCCAATATTTAAACTTTTATATCTGTATTTTTCGTTTGTTTTCAATTCCAACTTGGAGTATCCTTCGACTTTGCAAAGTCATCCCTTGTTTTTCTTATGTTTGTTTGTACTTGGAGACTTATCAGCCACACACTTTTCCACATACACACACACACTTGTTCAAAATGGCTTTTGAAATCTTATTGTTAATAAAGGGAAAAGCTCTTGAGACTTTAAGACTTGAGAATTATGATGTAAAAAAAAAAAAATCTGGGAGGGCGACGGCGTCTGGACAATAAATTTTGTATATGAAATCCAATATGATTATTAGCTTTGGCAAGTACCTTGTTTTTATTTGTTGTTTGTAGTGTGTACATGAATAATATTAATATTTCATATCTATGATATCTATAGGGAAGGTATTGTAACAAGGGTGAGACTCGTACAATAAAATAAAATGGTTGATAACCGATATGAAAAGAGAAGTGAGAGAGGGACAGACGGAATCGGAATGGAGCTAGTCATTAGATAAACACATTCACATTTTTTTTATCCAGTCATAAGTTCTCCAGTGGTTGTTTGAAAACAAAGTAAAACACAATCCTCTTAACTGGCTTTAGGTCCATGCAACAAAAAAATCAAAGGTAACTTATTCATACACACTGTCGACCATCGAAAAGACTCGTCAGAAGCTCCAAGGCCGTTAATTCTTACCCTAATTAGAGTTTTCTTTAACTCATCCCTGTACGCGTACGCTTTGATCTAAACTCTACACACAGTAAACGAACATTTTTTCACATCAAATTTTCTTATGTCATCCATTAAAATCGTCCATCATATTATTCATATTTAAACTTTCCCATTTTACAGAGTGAGTTCTAGAAAAACGGGGAAATGAATTTTAAAAGACGTGGAGATCATTTTGCATCAGTTTGAATGGATCTTGAATCATAATTGACGGGTTGTATGTTGTATATTTCTCGATAATGAATTCTGGATATCGAATGGATTGACTGTTGACTGTTGACCTCTTGTCCATCTGACAAAGATGTGAGCCGTCATATCTATGTGGCTACTTGATATCATGTCAAATATCATATTGAAATTAAAATAGTAGACGTTAAAGATGAAACAGGTGCTGGTTTATTATTTTCTTGTTCCTTCAATCTTCAAAGCATCATGACATTGGCATCAAGTTGCGTCTTTATACACACTCAACGATACTGCTCATTAACATATGATGGATCCAAGCAGAGAGAGAGTTAATAGTTTTTTCAAAAATAATAATAATACTACAATGTATTAGTGTGTGTGTGTATATATATACTTCATATTTGTATAGCTGTATGTCAAAATTTGAAAGGACAAGACGAAGAAAAAGAAGGAGATAACCGAGACCGAATGTTCAGAGGATTTACATGTATTGATAGTAAGGAGGACGGACACACAAAATATGTTAAATAATAAGGATGTTTTTTCCAGTGATGATGATTGTCTTGAGTTTTCGAGTCCCTCTGATCTTGAGGTGTCCAACTTGTCCATGTTTGCTCTATGCACTGATGATATGAAGTTTGAATGCATTTCCAGGCATATGCATGTACTTACTATACAATATTTTTCTATCCAGTTAGTTTTAGCTCGAACTTTCATATGCATGTGCGATGATTAGGGGAGCTTGGAACCGTGCTCTATCGATATGATCTAAGAATTATTTTCTTTGCTTATTACCATTGCATGCAGTAAAGTGAAATCCTCTACTCTATGTGTATTTGTGTACATATATACTATCTATATATACAACAAACAACCAGCAACACACACATGCACATGTAAATATATAGCAATCTTGAGGCTCATCTTACGACGATGACGAGCAGCACAACCGACAGGCTGGTGTAGGTACAAAGTTTTTTGTGTGGTGGAAGCTGGACCTTCTTAAATTCACTTGCATTCGTACAGTCACTAACGAACGAACGAACGAATTCAAACAACCAACTTGTGCATTCAACAATATTCACACACGAAAACACTTGATAATATTTATGTTAGGTATAAGTTTAACAATGAACATCAGAACGACTCACTATCTGTACTCTT
Organism: Gisinianus flammeolus; assembly: GCA_034699125.1. Taxonomy (NCBI): domain Eukaryota; kingdom Metazoa; phylum Arthropoda; class Collembola; order Symphypleona; family Katiannidae; genus Gisinianus; species Gisinianus flammeolus. Next base: position 65,696 of record JAIUND010000184.1, on the reverse strand, counting down.
CTGTATAGTTTAAACTCCCAATAGCTTTCCAGTACTTATATAACTTTAAACTGGAACAAGAAGCGACTCGTTGTCTCTCATTTGAATACTCAAGGCTTACAATTACAGCCGCAGCCTTTATCTACAATGAGGATATTCCATATAGGTACTGTATGTAAAAATCACGTGGAACATAAATTTAGGCAGTAAAACATAGTAAATAATAAGAAGGGAGATACATAAACTAATGCATTATCTGTATTACATATGCGTGGCAACTTTTCCAACTGGAGATTTCCATTGTCCTCCAATCTACTAATATACTCGTCGTTGAATTTTCATGTAGGAGGCTCAAGCGATTCAAAATTTCAAGAAGTGACCAAAGTAAAAGCGTGCACTCTTTCTTCCTTTTCCTTTTCACCGTCGTCCGCATGTTTATATATAATATATAATATATGTGTGTCTACCGTTTGAATCTGAAGAAACTCTCATCATCATCATCATTCTGAATTCTGATTATTGTACAGTCGTGTGTGTATTTATATTCCATTGTCGTTTCTCTCTCTCTCCAACTTGAGTTTTCAATGACAAGAGAAAGAGAGAGAGAAGCTTCAAGTATAAATGGATCTACTTATAATGTTATATCTTGTGTGCATCTCTTGCTTGGTAACTTCTTATTATTGTGGCCGTCCGGTCTCATGATAATCCACAACAAAAGTAAAAAAAGTAACTCGAATCAATTACATTTGAGGTAATAAGAACTTGCCGTATTATTACGATTCCTATTGTCGGTTAAAGACTTCAAGTCATCAGAGAGGAAGAACGAGAAATAGAGAGAGAGAAAGAGCAAGTTAAGCAGACTCTTTGGCAGTAGGTTTTTTTTTCGCTTTCGTTTTAGATTTCTAGGTTCCAAAGTGTGTGTGTGTATTAACAGGGGATTCATTAAATGGCTTTTCAAAAGTAAACTGAATGGATAGCTCTCATTATTTCCCTCTTACTTCATACTTCACTCTTTATTATCTCTAAAATACTCGCCTCAAATGCCGTTTCATTGTATCTTGAGTCATTTTTGGACTCATACACATATCTGTACATCCAAAAATGTGAGGCAGTGTGTACATATCAGTATTTCAGTACGTACTTACTGTACATAGAGCTCAACTTTATTTCCCTTCGTATCAACTATCAAACATCTAGATCAAATAAAAGTTGGAAAAAGAAGTTGGCCAGTGTAATTTTAATGTCCATAATCATACCTGTGTAATAATAATGATAATATTGAATGAAGCTATAACTCATTATTTTTTCATATTATTATGCCATGTTTTTTTTCTAAATGAAAAGAAAAAACTATGTTGGAACTATGGAAGTGGGAATAAAAATGAAATGCGTAACGTAAATGTAAACAATGGTCACCACCACCACACACAAACAGAGTGGAATATATTTGTATAAAAAGTACATGGAGGAACCATAAGTCGAAGAGCTATATGTATTCCCAACTCAAAACTTGTATGTATATCCCTCTTTCATTTTCTTTTTCAGTCAAATAACATTTTGATGTTAATTTGACTGGATTTTATAGCATGAGCATGAAATTTTGAACACGAAACGGAAACTTTGAGAGTTTTTAGTTTTACGTTAATGTTCCAACGACACCAGAACAAACTTGGGTATATAAAAGTTCTCAGCATGTAAAAATATGTATTTAGTGTGTACACTTTGCCTATTAACTAGGGATAGTTTTGAATAATGTATACAGCTCATTCATTCATATATGATGAGTTTATTGTTAGTTTTCAGTGGAAGTAGCTGTTGCTGTTGTTTGAAGGTCTTTTCTCGCCGTTTTCTTTATCTCAATCTAAATACTTTGTTCACTCTCTTTCTCTCTTTCTTCCCCTCAAAACTGACTGTTTTCTATTTTTCATAGTAATGGTAATAAGTTACAGCAGTTGATATGGGCATGTCATGTGTAATTATATTAATTATACCGGAAATTCTTTTGTCAAATTCACAAGTCTCAAGTATTCAAGTCCCCGCCAGCATGTAGGCACCAACATTTAAAGAAAAAAAAAATCACTGAAATAAACTAACACTCATAAATTTCCACGAAAAACGAAGACAAAACGTTCAAAATTTCCATATTCCATAAACGTATTTGGATTTTTGATTGAAATACCATGAGCGCACTTACTCTGTCTCAAGTCCTGATCGAAGATACCATCAGCTTATTCTATTTTATATTTCATCCATACAATTCAATTTCTAATTCAATTTGAGTTTCAGTAGTAAATACATCCTCCATACAAAAAGATGAATGTTTTTTTATTCTAGCTGCGCCTATAACAATTTCCCGTTGTGTACAGTTTACACTTGGACTTGAAGTACTGATACCTATGTACATACATACCTATTACATATACATACTCTAGAGTCCACACACACACACACATGATGTCTGGATGCGCTTGTCCAATCATTAAGATGGCTGAGTAAATTAAGGCCCATGTACAATATTTCACTTGGATTGCTCTTAAGCACGGCTGAGACGTCAAGTGGAAGGGGTTATCAGAATGAATCATAAAAGTGCCTTTTATAAACACTGATGGCTGGCTGCTAGCTGCTGAAAAAGTCGTCCACATATACACACAAACAGTGGCTCGTCTTCGTTTTGGTCCTCGTCCTGGTACTGGCCCTAGAAAATATACTAGTAAATACATACGAACAATAAGCAAGGGGACTTGGTCTCGTGATTTGTGGAGGCTCGTAACTTATTAACATTAACGGCAATGTTCCTCAGTTACTACACAACTATATACCATACACACTGTAGTCTCCTCTGTCTTCTCTTCTCTCATCGTCCTCCATTTCATTCCAAACGAAACTTTAACTTTCATCATGATTCATGCGTAAACACTAATAGCACCAGCACAACACTATCCCTACGCACAAAATCACACGCACACACACACACACTCACACAATTCTACAGTATGACCAAGAAGACAAGAGAGGCTTATAAATTCCAGTAGAAAAAGTCGCTATACAAACGACATGTGCGTCTCTCTCTCTTCACTATCGTTAATTTAAAGGCTCCAGGCTTCATAGGTTTTCAGTTACACAACAAACATCTTCGAATTTTCACTGGCCCTTTGGCTGAATCAGTTGTGAAATATACAATCAAAACGTGCATGTACATACCGAGTTTGAATGTGTGCACAGTATATAAAAAAAGTTTGGACATGCATTTAATCTGCTTATCGTCAAATTTAAGATTTTGTTCGGTGAGCAAGTGGAATCCGTGCAATATCATTACTTACAATCTCAAATCTTTCTTTTGTGACTTATCCTGTATATATGAAGTCTACACATTGCATATACACGATAATTTATCGTACATATGCAATTCGTAGATGAAATGTAGTTTCATACATAGTAGTAGTAGTGCATTGAAATGAAATGGCGTGAATCTTTCGTGTGTACTGTGTAGTGTGAAGATACATGTGTATGGCTTTTGTATGAATTTCAACTCTCCATAATCTCTAGAAAACTTGTCCAGTAAAATCCTGAGGATAATAATAAAAGACAAGTTTTTTTCTTCTTCTTCTGTTCCTGATTCATTTCCATATTATACCCCCGAAAAAAAAAATAACTAAGCAAAGCCCAAAAAATGATAGCAGTCAGATGAACTAGGAACTAGATATTAGGAATATGATTGGGAGGGAAAGAGAATGAAATGAAAATGAAAGGCACTAAGGAATAAGGAAATATCTATACATCTGCATGTAACGACGGGTTTCGTTTCATATTGTATATCGTACATAGTACATGGAGATTGTAGAAAGGGAAAAATGAGTGCGAGTATATGAGTACAAGAATGAATTTGAATCTTCTAGGTAGTTAACACTTGATTTATCTGATGGAGAGAAGCTCAACATTTAGTTGCTTCTTCGTTCCCTTCACTTCTGTTGTTGAATTAATTAGCAAAGAAAATTATTATTACAAGTCTCTCTCCATCTCCTTCTCCAGCTACACACACACACACACACACACACACACACACACACACACACACATCAACTTACCAAAAAATGTCTTGACTTGTTCGTGCGCGGGGATGGTGGGACTTTCACGCTTTATTATTATTTTCCTCGTCTAAAACTTAAAACCTATACATGCTGGAGATAAAGATGGAGATGGTCTGGCTCTGGAGTCTGCATGGAGAGGTGTAAGATATTGAACCATCTTCTCCCTCTCCATAGATAATATTTTCCCCACGTTATCACTAGTTTTGATTTCCATTTTACAAATTTACATTTACATGGAGCCGAGCGGATAACCATTAACATTAGAGAGTAACAATGGTGAATTGGTGAGAGGGAACATGTTTAAACCAAATCTCTCTGTCTATACAGTTACTATACAGACACTACAGAATTTCTGTGGGCATTTGATCATGTTGTATTTGTACTTTGTACGCATTTTGTGTATGTATTGAGAGGGATAATCAGTTGCAGTGTGATAATCATTAAATTATTTTACCTCCTCAAATTATATTTTACACACTCACACATACGAATATTAGTCATGGCAAGGTGAGAGAATACACAGAGTCACAGAGTATGTAGAAAAGGAGAGAGAGAGAGAGAGAGAGAGAGAGAGAGAGAGAGAGAGAGAGAGAGAGAGAGAGAGAGAGAGAGTGAACAAAGTTGCTGTTGCTTTTTATCGCGTGTCTGTGTCTTTTAATTTCTCGCTTGTATAATTTTATACACATACATAATGGAGAACAACGTGGCTGATGAAAGTTTAATGTTTCTCTCTCCTACTCACAAGTAAATTGGTAGTAGTTGATGATGGAGCTAACTAACTCTCTGTCGTCCATAACAGTAATACGCCTTTGATTTTTTTCCTTCCTTTTTCAACAATATCTTTATGTACATTCTATATGTATGGTAATCATCAGCTATGTATTCAAAACGTGGAGGAAGAGGAGAGGAAAAAAACAATAATTGAGCCACAGGTATCTTAACCAATCTCAACTCATCACATAATATTAAATATTATCCTCACCTATCTTAAATCCTCATCATGAGTAATATTCTATTCCCTAAGCAAATCTCACATCTCAACTCCCAAATACACAACAACAACATATTACATATTTCCACAGCCCATACAAAAAACAAAATCCATTGAATTTTAATCTGGCCAGTAGTCCAGTAGATTAAACCATGCGGAGAGTCCATGTCAATGCGGAATGAATCAATGTTATGTAAATACATTTTTCGCACAGACCATGGAAATTGTTAAATTAGCTCAATTTAAACAAAGATTTTTTTCCCTTGAAAGTAAAGTCTGAAAGTAAATTAGAGCAAAGTATGTAGTATCAGTTTGGAAAACTAGTTAAAAATAAAATAGGGAAGTCATTGGCGGTCATTCGATATGCTTCTTATTGGCGGTGTCTCTTTTCATTCTTCGTTTTGCTTTTCAAGTGTAAATGCAATTACGTCATTACGCAAAATACAAAGTATCTGTATCTTACACACAAGTCCAAGGGGAATTTTTACAGATTCCCATTGGTTTGTCCTGTACTTACATGTGTACATATACCTTTTTGTAAGATTTAGTTTTGGAAAATTGTAGTTTACTTTTCCTTTTATTTTGGCTGCCGATGGGATGATCCACGACTAAAGATTTTTGCTGTCTATTCATGTACGTAGAGGAACTTGAACGAGAAATTGTTTGTAGGTACTCAATATGCGAATGAAAGAGAGAGAGACAGAGAGAGGCTGGGGAATTTAATCGATTTAAAATTACAAATTACAAGTCCGAGCGAGCAAGGCAGAAGGCAAATTGCAAGTTTACTCAAGGAATTAGCCGTGAAGCGTGTATAATTGCAGGCTTTATACAAGATGAGATGAAACCACAAATTCACGGCAAGAAAATGTCGACTATGTACTTATGTGTGTGTACTGTGTAAGTATAGATATGTCTGTGTTTATAGTACTGATACATTTTCATTTTCAGCTCCAGCTTCTGTATGAAAGGGATTTAATTAAATCTATACGAATTTCACACTGTGAGCTCATAGTTTTTCTTGAAATTTACGAAAAAAATCACAAATGTTGTAGAGAGCGTTAACGGTAGAAATGGCTCTCGTTTTATACTACATATAAGAATTATTACAAATAAAGAAAAACCAAGTTTTTTTCTTATCCAAATTTCACAATATGAAAAATGTGGCGTTTATAGTTCGAGATTCGAATTAATATGTGACTCACCACAAATGTGAGTCAGAATCTCGAGTCCAAATAAAGATTAATCAAATGGACCAAAACCAGCAAAGTAGAAAAGATCTTGAAATATAGGAAATGAAAAACAATTAATTGAGAATCGTACAATGTGTCCATGGTCCACTGTACAAAACTGCTGTGTAGCAAATGAATACAAATTTCTCTGTTCCTGCTCCCTCCGGACTTGAGATTCATCAAAGATTTAAAATGCAAGAACCATCCCTTATTTTTTCATAAATTAAATCTCTTATAAATATTCATACTGTGTGACCCTTTTGATGTTTATTGTAGAATTTTCAGGAGTCTGTCTGTCTGCATCTCTCTCTCTCTCTCTGATTGTCTCATCTTCATGTCTTATGAAAAGTTTCTTGTTTTCTAGAATCTCTCATCGTCAGAGAAAAATGGTAGAAATTTACTGAAAAAAGCCGTTGTTTTTTCATTCGACTGCATCAAATTACAAATTATTTATGCAAAAAAAAAAGAGTACAGATTCATCTCAAAGTCTGAAGAAAAATGATGAATTATAATATCCTAGTTCCTTGCCGAGACTACACTATAGACTTCACTGTAGATGTGGCAATGTTATACATATACTGTGAATATTTTCCCCAAAAAATACAGATTCAAAAAGACCGTTGTATAAGTGGACGTGGAAACAGAGTAGTCGTCTCCGCCTCGCATCATCCGTATTCCAGCTTGAGCATACTAATCAGGGGAAATTTGTAAATTGTGTTATCTTGTGGGGTGTTGCTGTTGTTGTTGTGGTTATGTGTGCACTCTTCATCGGATATGCATATACAATCTCACTTGTCACGTGTTCCATGTTATCGTACCTCTTTGATGACTTTGTGTTTGTCATGTTTGTACATTGACGAGGTGTTGCTTGGAAAAAGGACTATTAAATTATTCATATAGATTTATGTACTCTTCCCCTGTACATGCACACTGCACACATGCATAGACAATCTACCATGTATATCATCCATGCTCTCTCTCTCTCTCTCTCTCTCTCTCTGTCTCTATAGCTCATGTAAAAGATGAGATAATTATAATTATATAAACTGGGAACTTGAGCACAATATCTCTATAGAGTTAATCTTGAGGAAATTCCGACATGGTTGATTATTTGTTCTCCTCTCCTTGTCTGCATCTATCTCTTGACGACAAGAGGAAAACCAAAAAATCTCGTCAAAGAAAAGCAAGAAAAAACAACAACAACAACAAGATGATGACTGCGACAGAAACACACGATGTACTTATGTATATACAGATAGTATATAGATATAGACAAGAGATATGTACGAAAAATGGTATCCGCATCATCTGGTTCTCTGCACCAACACAAATATACAACCCATAGAATAAACATGACATAGTAATCTTGAAGTCAGTACATAATATATACAAATAGGAAGAGGACACACGAGAAGCGAAGAGACGTGAAGCAAATTGCCCAAAGTCAAATGAGATGGATAAAATGATGATGATGAAGTGATGTTGTGATAGTTGACTTGATAGTCCATCCTTTCATGTGTGTACGTACATATGTGCACACTGTATCTCCATTCTGTGAACATATACTCAAATCGAGAATTTTCAAATATTGTTTTGTAGTGGAGTGTTAGAATTAGCTCAGCTACAGCTTCAACTCCCCGATATGTCCATTGATTAGATTATCATCTCATCACATCTCTCAGAGAACCTTTAGTTTCAGTTCCATTAAATCTTTGTCTCTTCCTTCTACGCAAAATATCCTACATGGAAATTTAAATTGAAAATCAAACTCATAACGAGTACACACACAGTTTTGTAGCTCTCTCTCCCCCTCTCATTTATAGTTTGTAGTCTTTTGTGCTGTAGTCTGTAGACGTAGACTGTATTTTGCATTTGCATCAAAAAATTATTGAAATTTTGTCTACACGATGTATGCATGAAGTCATTGGCTATATTGGATCTCATCTCTCTGTCTCCATGTATATATAGGTATAGGATTTAGAATTTGAATTTTACATGTTTGTGGAAGCTGGACAGAGAGCTGTAACAAATAACAATACACAATACAAGATAAGTAATAATAATGCATACGGAGAGACTCATGTTGAACACAAGAACATAAAATATCCAAAAAAAAAATATATAAATGTTTAAAAGTATATGGATATAATAATATTTCGTCATGACTTGCCACTTGGCACTTGGTACACGGCGATAATTGCATTGTTGGCAGAATAGTTGGCAGCTGAGTAGTGTGGCAACGTACACCTAGTCGATGGTGGACCACTCTGGAGTCTGGAGAGAGAGAAAAGTCTCTCTGAATCATGGAGATGTTGACTTGCTCGTTTTCCTTTTTTATTTTTCTATTGTCGTGAAGTTTAATTTCATGCGTGTCAAGCTCCAAAGCCACAGGTTGCTCCTGCTTTTCTTCTCCTCCCCATTCTTTTTGGGAGATTCTACAAGATACTTGTCTACAATCTACATGCTACACATATACCATACCTGTGTTAACTATCCTCATAGGAAATTCGCTTTTATTTATCATGCATGAACAGAAGTACAGAAATATTATAGGAATTGCCTACATGTATTTTCTATTTGAATTTTACCTTGAATTATATATATGATAGAACAAAAACAAAATTTTCCATATTCATTACCCAGGTGTATTTCATATTTTACTACTAACGTAAGACTTGAATGAATGAGCAGCAGCCGTAGAAATCAAATCCACCAATTTCCCTACAATTAATAACAATATTTTTTTATTACAATGCGAAGAAAGTTATTACCCTGATCTGTGATGATTCTCGTTGGCAGTGGCTAGACATATTGCTAAACAGTAGACACTCGTGAGTAAATCAGAAATAGATAAATCGTGTCTTATTTCAAAGCTCGCACGAACAACGATAAAATTGGATATTTTTTTTCTTTTATGCTATATTGTATATTGAACAACTTTTTATCTGCCACTGTATTTTCTTTTGAAATCGAAACTGAATGAAACTGAAGACAGGGAGAGAGAAGATTAAAGAGAGGATCAATTTGTAATCATCTTTTTGAAAAAATATTTGTGATGTAGAGATGTAGACTCTACATTTAACATTGTTATAATGATGCTGGCACAAGTATATTAGCATATGTCATAATGACAGCAACAACAAGAAAAGAAAAACGGACAAAAACGTGTAGGATGTTGAAAATTAACGAGCATTGAAGCTACCATTTTTTCTATCGGTACTAGATTTTCTACTTTTTGACATTTTATGAAATTTCCAGACATATTTTCTACATCATAAAAGGCAAAAGAAATGTTTAAATTTACTATATACTACGTCGATTCTTGTGTCTGGCATCTATGTGGTTTATGTTCACAAAAAAAAAAGTTAAACTCAAGCTCAAAATATGAGAAAGAGTTTAAATTATGGACTATACCTGGAATTACACATGTGTAAGAGTTGTAAGGAAATGACGGTGTACATTGTGTACAACTATTAAACATTAAACTCCGAGGTCAAATCCATAATATATATTTGTGATTTTTTTTTGAAATTGGAAGCCAAATGTCTACATTATTTGTAGCTCAATGTGTTACAAAATTCCTATAGACGCAATATCATTTCCGTTATTAATGTGTCTCTGACGATGAGTTTAATCTTTTGAATTTGAATTTTAAGGTAAAAAGTTGTGGGTATATAGGTAAGATATATGTATGTACGTGATATGTGGAAAGCAGAGAGTTATTGAGATGAGGAAGCTTCGGATGATTCCTACGTGTGTAGAATGTACGTGTGTGTACTCGAGAGAGTAGGGTGACACGGGGGAAAATCATCTCATAAACTTGTAATAATAAATAAAGGGTTATATGGGAGAGAGGAGTGGCCGTCCACGGGCAGCAGGACACTATTGACTATACTACATGCCCAAATCTGTCATGTAAATGTGGTAATCCAGGTGCTCGTTTCACCTTCCACAATTAAAAAAACTATATGTGTAGAATTTAAGAGTGGTTCATCTTATCTTGATGCGCTCACATGTAGTTAACTTATCGTTAGACCATGCTGTATTCTGTAGGGAATCTCCATAAAATATACTTTTTTTCTTCTTTATTCTTGTTCTCTTCTCTCTATCTCTTTCCCCCAAAAGGTTTATACACAAATTTAGTCATTCATTATAATGTTGATGATAAAGTCTTTAAATTTTATCAACTGCTAATTGCTTACACGCCATTTCCACTCTCTTCTTGTATATCAAGACAAATAATGAACGTGGAATTATGTGTAATGTGTAGGCTTGTGTACATTTTCCCTTTGTTAGTCAAATTTGAAGGATTTTTTTTGACTTTTTACTCAAATTCTTTTATGCGTGGAGGAAGATGAGTATAAGAATCTTTTGAATTTTTGAACCACAAGCAAATATTTTGACTTTGAATATTTGAATTTGTAAATTTTCACATCAAAGATATGTTTTACTACTTCACCTTTGTTTTGTAAGGAAATTTAATGTAACTATCAATTTTTCGTCGAGAGATTTATATGGACATTGATATTGACAGTTGAAGCTTCCAGAACTTCGCAACTTTGTTTTCTTACTACTCTCGACGTGAATGAAGAAGCTAAAGGTATATGATAGAAAATGATGTAGAAATGACTTTTGTTGAAATATTTACCAGGGGAAAAAATTGAATAAAATTTTAATAAATAATATTGACACAATGTAAACTTTGCGATCAAGCAGAGGAAAACGAATTCCTTACAGGATTCGAGAATACATAGAAGAAATGAAAAATGGAAAATTCCTCTTTATATTATTTACGATACTTATTAAAGTTTCTTTTTGTAATGACAATTGAAAAGGTATGTAGATAAAATATGAATACTATATAGTCTACTCTATAGAAATCTGTTCAAATTTACAACTTTTCCTTGTCCATGAATCAAAGAAAATTTGATGATGAACAAGAGAAACCCAAAACCTACAAAATGTCAAAAGTAATGGAAAATGTATATTTTATTTTGTATTATACTCGTAATTCCTATATATGAATGCTCTTTGATCCTTTGTCATTAGTCATTAAACGATAGCGCATGGCGGTTAAACTGCTTGTGTATTTTGTTGCTTAAGGGACCGACTCCACGACCCATTGTTGACCGATGTCATCGTCTTTACAAGAGACCATTTGAGCCAAGGCAAATTTCCTATTACGAAACAGAAATAATAGATTGTACATTTTCTTAATAAAATATGATTGGTTTTTTCTCTACCATAGTATTATGGCCATAATACTACAGTACAGATGTATACACGTTTCCCTTATGTATCAATGGTTGAAAGTTGAAAGTCATATAATATGAGACAAAGCCGATTTATACATTTAGCTGTTATTATCGTAAAGTTGTCATCACCGACCGTAGTTATTTTCCAATTTTTATAATCAATAGCCTAATTAGACATTCTCTGATTGTATCGGAATGCAAAATGTGAAATCACAAATTGTAAATTCAACGTGATTTCAGTGTTTTGAGCTAACTACAAGCCAAAAGCTTATATGTACTTATGACATGAAGAAGAAGATCTTCATAATATGTATACATCAACTTTTTTCTGGCTACAGGCTGCAGTTATATAGAAAAAATCTGCATCAAACTTGCTCATTTCATGTGCGTTGTATGTAGATCAATATTAATAATATAATTCTTACTGTTCATCTTTTTTCTCAGGACGTCTTCCGACGAATGCTTGCTTGACTCGTGTAAAAAATCCAGCAGTGCTTTTCTCCTCCAGTCTGCATAAAATCACCGTCAAAATCCATAATAATGATTATTACATTTCTCTCTCTGTCTCTCTCTCTGTCTGTATTATTCTTTCCTTATTAAAATTTCAAATATCTTATACATACAGAGAATGCATGTGAATTGTGAATATATCATCTATCCTTATTGATGACGCAAAGTAAAAAAAATTCACTCATACATATACACTTGGGTAGACTTTTCTTTTCTTTTCTTTAAAAACTTGAATCATTGCTACCTACAGTCTAATCGTCTTTTTTATTCTTCTTCGTCTATCTTTTAAAGTGAGTGATACATGCTCGTCGAAACTCAACACTTGTGATTCTGGTTTTGGACAAGATCTCTGTCGCTCATATATATATGCTCTGTAGAAAATTCACTGAAAATCATCAGAGCATTGTTTTTTAATCAAATTTATTTGTTAAATGTATGAACAATAAAAATCTAGCTTTGAGCCATGGGCCATCCTCAAATTACAGCAGTACACATTAGACATTACCATCATTATTATATATTGCTTAGGTTTGAATTTCATTGGTAACATGACATGTAGAATATAATGCAGACTACATGATATGATATAGCGTTTCAAATAATTTTTGTGTCTGTTCCTTTTGAATGTTTTTTTGTGTTCACTGCTGTCCTTTGAGTTTTGAGAGACTACGAGACCCCACGCATGAAAAATCAAATCTATCATTTTCCCTTTCATTGTCTCTCTCTCTTTCTTCTGATTAACCATTAATTTACGACGTTAATTTGAGCTTTTCTAGTACAAATCAAAAAGCTAAAAAATTAAAAGTGATTTTTATCTTCTAAAGATTTTATGATGATCATATATAATATCTTGCATAATATACAACAAAAAAGAATTGCTCATTGATTTTATTACCTAGCATATTCACTTTTTTTCTTATCGATTTTCCAGAATAATCACTGTGCGAAGACATTAAGCAACTTGTAAATTGTAAATAAATATATTTCATGATTTATACATACAAGTTTCAGAAGGATTTGTAATTCTTACCCTGGATTCTTCAGACAAAGATCAGAAGCAATATTTTTTATGAGATTCAATACAGATTTTCCAATCTTGATTGAAGTCCACTGTTGATACGGCTTCGAGTCCCTCAGCTGTGATGCAAAAACCAGACAGAACATGAACTTACGTGTTTTAGTTACAAGTGAAACACAAATTAAAATTAATTGTTGCCAATTCAATCTAATATGTGAAAAGCCTTACAATTTTACTTAAGAAATTGCAAAGCATAGAAAATGGTAGCTTGTTTTTGCTTCACTTTCCTGAGATTTAATATTATATGGAAAGGAAATGATCTACAAATCTAGATATACTTTTTTAAAAAAAAGACAACGTGTAAAAGGTCGTTCCACCTTCAATCACTTTGTCTATTTTTTGGGGGGAGAAAGATTTTTTTGTTACGGTAATGCCGAAGGAGAGAGAGTATATAGGATTGAAAAGATGATAAAATGCAAATGATTATGAAAGTGAGTGACTATATACATGTGAAGGATTTTATGTTCGGATGCACACACATGACGACACATACACATGACATAAGTATATGTACGTGTATTGAGCATTATATAGTTACATAATTTTATCACACAAACAGGCAGACACAAGTTAATCAGTTAATAAGAAAAATATAAGGACTGGCCATAAAACTGTTAAAACATTCAAACCTGTTGTGTGACAGACTTATTACGGGCTTTTGTATCGACACTTAAAACGAAAGTCCAGTCGGGGAGATCATCATGCCTGTCCTTTAGAGATCCTCGAGATCCTCCACCACGAACAAGAAATCGATTCCAATCCCATTTTTGTCGTTTCGGCAACAGGAGATACTTATAACCGGCAACAACTAACAATTAACAAACATCATGAATTATTTTATCTCGTTCGCGCTTGAAGTTATCAACGCACGAAAGCAAAATAATTAACAAATGCATGGCAACTTTTTCAGGTTAATTCGTTAACGCGTTGTATGAAATGATGCATCGTTAAAATACAAGTTGTTTGAGACATGTGCCCGGATATTTCCTTGTACTATCCGTGCACATCTTTTGCATTTTACACTTGACAATATTCTAATTTCTCAAGTTTTAACCCTCTTTATTTGTGAAAATGTCTAAGTTATAGATATCTTCAAGCTTTATACTCTCATTAACACCTGTTTCTAACATCACTTTTGCACTACTTTCATTAAAAATTAAATGGGAATGGTAAAAATCAACTTGATAATACTAAATTTTATGCACGTTTGTTTCAGTTTTCCATTGCTTTTTGGTCTGCTTCAAAATGATTCCCTCGTACATATACGCAATAGGAGAAATGATAAAGAACTTGGACACAATGTCTAGCCATTTACATATGCTATAGTTCAATTTTGATATCTCCACAAGAATACAAATCAACTACGAAGAAGAAAAACATGTAAAAACATCATCATCATAAGTGTCAAATATGACCATCGTCTCAAACTTTACGACTTTTTCAGTTTCAACTTACACAACTCAAAGGAAAAATCCCTCATCTCCCGACCAAATATCAAATACCAAATAGACATTCCGCCTTGATAAACACGTAGAAAAATATGATGGCACTCTCTTTATCATAATACATATGGCATACAGGTACAAACTGCATGCAGTGTATGCCCATACATAATATGATTTCATATATTGACATCATATACACAACCATCAACGTCCTACGCGAATTATAGAAATAAAATTATGATATTATCTGTAATAATTCTGCGATAATTTGATGCAAATCTATACCAAATCCTATAATTTATCGGCATCTAATATTATATAAACTGTTTATCAGTAGCAAGGTTATTATTATTATCATTTGAGATGTGAAAAAAAGTTTAATTCAAATCTCTCGTGATATAAGCTCAGACTTGATAAATCTTTGAACATCTATGTACAAACAAAACCGTAGACCGTAGACTTCTTATATAGAGTTAACAAAGGTAAATAAAGTTCACACTATTTTCTTCACTGAATAGAGCAATTATTCAAGGTAGAAGCTGGAAGCCCTTTTTTATCCTGATTTTGAGAGAATGGGGAGGGAAATGGTAACTTTTGTAGCATCTATATAGATGCAGCCATAGATGCTATATATACATT
The DNA here is from genome assembly GCA_034699125.1 of Gisinianus flammeolus. NCBI lineage: Eukaryota > Metazoa > Arthropoda > Collembola > Symphypleona > Katiannidae > Gisinianus > Gisinianus flammeolus. Next base: position 50,482 of record JAIUND010000184.1, on the reverse strand, counting down.
CTACACACAATAAAGAAAAGGTTTTTTACAAATAGGTATATATATAAAATAAAAAGGGGTATTTAATTTTGATTTTAAACTTGTGTTCACCTCCTTATTACATTTGAATATTTTGGACCTTTTCAAGTAAGTATACTTATTAGAATTTTGAAAGACCAATGTAATATCATCAAAATACTATAGATGAGGAAGATGCATTTTTGTATAGTGTCTGTATCTGTGTGTGTTGTGTGTAGAGCGAATATCGAACAAACGCGTTTGACTAGCCATTATTATTTATTGCATTTGAGAGATTATTACGGGGTCATTATGAATACATACGCCATATAATTGTTAAGTGTAGGTTGGGTTTTAAAACTTTTTACCTGCTTCCACAGCTAGAAATTTTTGATTACTCTGATCTTGAAAGGGCTCCAATGTGATTGGGCTGCCTTTGTCCATTTCATTACTACCAACGGTCAATACCTTGAATTTTTGAACACATAGTCAAGACATATTACATATTAGGTTGATATTATACATGTTATCACTTTTTCGCCTCTGACTTGACTTTGTTTTCATCTGACATTGTTTACGGACTACAAATTATCCAATTAACCCGTTTATAACAAACGTTTTCCCCCTATTCATTATTATTACATGAACTCTGAGGAAATATGACATCCTATAGAGAGAGCAAAACAGGAAGAGGAAAAATAAAACAAAGTTTACAAGGTACACAAAACACTTTTACACACAAGTCAATACTTCCACGACTATAAGCGTAAAAGTGTATATTTTTAAATTGTAATTTATAATTTACCCGATTATCCAATGAACTTGTAAACTTATACACATTTCCGTCCCTAATTTCTTCGGCACGGCAAGCCCTATTAAAATAGACGGCAAACAATATCAAAATCAGTGCGCTTTTCATTTTGTCACAGTTCAATTATTGAAATGTATATTTTATCTGGAAAAACAAACTGGAACTATAATTCTATTCAAGAGAGACAAAAAGTTAACTTGACCGGACTTGGCGGACTTGACGACAAGGAAGATTGTGAAATCAAACAAGAAATGATATAGCGCCGAGGACAACTCTTCAAAGAAATCCTTTTTAAAATTCTGGTTGTGTCCAGTTCTCATTATGTAAATACACTTAGCATTCCAGTCAAGCACATTTCAGTAAACTTAAAGAGTCTATTTTGTCAAGAGTCTATTCTATTTGTATTGCATATTGCGTAATAATTATTTACATTCTATTACCTCTGAAAATTTAAAAGCTATTATGCAAATGCTTGTTCAGCTATTACTAGTTAATTTACAAACCAAAACTTATAGTTTTGGCACTCTTGGCTATTACGAACTTCATATTTAAACTAGCAAATATGTACATTGCATTTATAATTCCTAATCAGTTCTGATTTTATTTATAGCCCACTAAACACATGCTGCCGTACATTAAAATATTTAAAATACGACACTGCAAATATCAGGAATCCTGATTCAGGATTTGTTTGAAAAAGGGGACAAAGAAATTGTGAGTGTCATCCTTGTCGAGAGGTAAACTTGTGAAATCCACGAGAAATTTTTTTTTTATCTTTTCGACTTTTTAATTTTTTTATCAAAACGTTTCATGCAACAATTAAATAATTATTTATAATATATAATGAATATTATTCATTTGTTGGCACTTTATCAGTTGGACTACTTAAATCGTCTTTCCTCGTGTCCTTTGATAACAAAGTATTGGTATAATAATTTTTGAACTTACTCTTCTATTTACTCCGTTGTCTTTCATCTAAATAATTTATAATGGGCATTTACTTTACTTGATCCATTTTAAGTGCCTGTTCCTGTCTAATGTGGAGACCTATTCTTGTCCTTAAATGTGCAGAAAAGTTAATTCATCGTCTTCACTTTCACTTTCTCCTCATTCACTGCTGCTGTTGCTGTCGTCAACTTTTCATGAGAGCTCCACGGAAGCGACGTTTTGTGGACACGGATAAGCAGTGATTTGAAATCGAGTAACTGAAGTACTCGCAGGTGACTGTGGCTCAAAAAGCCCTGCCCGTCCAAACGATCATGTGACATGATTCATGTCCATATAAAAGTCAGGTGAGTTTAATTTTCAACATGTCAGGTATTATATAATTAAATATTATTATAATTTTTTGTAATACTATACTAAGAAAACATGATTGCTGAATACGAATAATTTTTTCATTTTAGAATTGACTTTTAAAATAGCAAGCCCGTCACTGAAAACTCAACACGAACATGAGTCAAGTAAAATAACCAAGATGGGCCCTGCGTTCGAATCTATATAGGGTAAATAGTTATTTTCATTTTTTTGTCTATTTTATTATCCTATCCTGTAGAGGAGAAAATTCTAAACATATTATGCTTCAGTTTTGAACGTCTAAAGTTAAAATCCTCGGAGTTTCTTAACAAACTGAAAAGTCAATCCTTGGACTCGAAGAAACTGGACAAAGGGAAAAGTCGAGTCCAGGAATTTATTTTGCAGTCTTATCAACTTATCACTGACGTCACTCAAACTTGGACACTTTATATGGCTCAATTGCTGTATATGCATATAGTCACATTTTATGCCTTGCGGCATTTAAAAGACAAGAGATTTTCATCCTTGTAGTGAATTATTCTGTAAGAATGAAAATCTCTTTACAGGGATTTTTTCCCCTGAATGATATGACTTTGAATTGTAAAAATATTGTTTTTAGAAAAATTCATTCTTCTTTGGGCTGAGTACAAAATATCTTTGAAATTACCTGCTTCGAACTAGAAAATTTTAGACAAATTAAGGTTTTGATTGGACTACAAATTTTAATTCGGCTTATAAATTGGCCCTTAGTTAGTCGACCAAAAAATATTTAGTTTTATTTAAGCCGACTAAAGGAATTGTTGGTAAATACGCACATATATGTCTATAGCCAGCATATTATCTAAGAATTAAATTAATTAAAAGCTTGACGTTTTGACACGTGGAAGTGTTGCTTTTCTAAATGTGCTCTAATTCTATTTCATAAGTAATGAAACTATGATTCCATGGTGTAATTTCCTTTTCTTCTTCAATAAAAGTTAATTGATTCTGTGGTAATGAATCATATAGAGGGATATCGTGTGGTATTACCAACACCTTTGCAGCCTGACAAGTAATGAGCTTTTGAGACTTTGAGTTCTAGTTCCCATGCAGCATTTAGTTTAGACAAATAATCTGTACACAGATCACTGCCAATCAGTTTCAACCATCAGCCAGCTGTTTTATAACAACAGCGAATGCTGTTCAAACTCAAAATGTAACAATGAAATCTTCTAGAAGGATTTTTCTTAACCACAGAGAGTAATTAAGAAATTATTGACACATGAAAAATACAAAGTTGTCTTTGAAAAAAATGGAGCAAAAACTCCAAAAAGTATTCAATTTGGCAAAAAAAAAAGAAGATATTCCGTCTGTACATTGATCTTTTTGGGCGAAATGGTTTTGCCCTCTTCGACTATTCAGTGAGGCCAGTCTCACCGTCAGTCTGTTCAGTTTTCATGTAGATCATTTGGTTGTTGCCCGTGTGTTTGTTATGTGTGGTGTGTAATTCATTTGAATTGAGAATAAATCAAAGTAGGGAAAGGAAGAAGGACAAGACGAAACTAATAGAAAAGAGAAGGGTTTGAACGCGACCGTATATCAAAAGCATATTTTATGTTGGATGCCTGTACATAGTGTACATACTAATCGTCAGTATTATACTAGAACTATACTCTCAATATGAACACGGAACATGTATAAATAAAACGTGTTTATAATTCTAATTGGTATATGAGAGGGAGTCCAGGCAGACAGAAAGAAAATAGGGAAAGATCTGAGCAGTGTGTGTGTTTGCCGTTTGCATGTTATTGGCGTATTAAGCAGTGACCGTTCCCCATCATTTACTCAATTGGTTTTTGAAGATTTCTCTGTTATTTGGTCATTTCATACGTATACAGTTTTTCGAGGAGTACTGATTGCGCCCACATATACCATACATAGCAAAATGTATATAATATGAAAGAGTCAGAGACTTTTGGAATTATTAAGAGCTACAACTTGTACATATGCCAGTCAAACTCCATCATGTCCTTCCCTCGTTTCCTACTACTTTACTTACGACTCTGGGCTGATTATTACAATTACAGGCAATAAATAAAGCGAATCTCTCTCAAACACCGTGTATTTATTTTCCGCGAATATATTACTCTCCCTCCTGTTATGCACGTACATGCAAATATACAAGTTGTTGACGTTCCATAGCTTTTTAATCTATTGAATATTATTGTTATTGAAGGCTATTAGAATACTTTCGTTATTGGACGCCATTAGTGACTAAATTCACCTGTGTAGGAAGGAAATCGTGTGTGTGGAGTGTGGATTTTTAAATTCAAAAGAGTTTGACTTGTTCGCTGTTTGGCTCCTGCACTTTTGTTACCTTTTATTTTATCTATGTACCTATATACACACACACACGCCGCTTTCAAATATCCATTTTCAAATGACTGCCACTTGAATATTATTATTATTATTGCAACGACAAATCATCATGTCATAAATCGACTCTTTACCTTTTACAGAGTTTTTGGCAAACGAACGATCAAGTTAACATTCCCAATTACTTACGATTGCATTTCTACATTCCTACAAGTTTTCCCTTTTATATATTGTTTCCTTCTGTTTTTTCTATATCGTCTCACAAAAATTCTCAATTTTGTTTTAATTAGAATTAAAGTGTAAATGGTAAACATTCGGAATATATAGAGCGACACAAGAGAAGATGAGGTTGAGAATTAGAAAATCAATATGATGACAAAAGAGAGTTGTAATAAATAATGGCAGGAAATACATTTAGGATTTTTTTTCCCCTTGAGCAAAAATGATTGCTATTGTTTGGCGTAGGCGGGGACAAAGTGGACTTTTTGGACAAAAGGATAAATAGCAGGTGATAAGTACTTAGTTTCGAGTCAACTAATTACAACAGGTCGTATTAATCAGTGGAGACCAGGAGAGAATATCTAGTGTGTACTGTAGAGTGTATAGAGAAAAGAAAAGTAAATGAGAGAAAAAAAAATGTATAACATTTTTGGAACCTCCCTCAAATGTTTCCAATGAAAAATTGCATTTTCCGATTGTTTGTGAAATTACAGTCGAGGGATGGTTTTCATTCTCGAGACGAGTAATTAATTTTATTTCCAAATATCCTTCTTCTTCTTCCTTATCCCATGTTTTCTCTCTATTCCATGTTGTATCACATATTTTTTTCATACCGTTGACTGTTGGTAATAAAGTACTTTTGAGTAAAACAAAACTCATTAGGAGATCATTTTCATCTTGTTTTCTCTCTTTCTTACACACATAGACACACCAGCACTCTGTATATATATGTATTGTATTTTATACCTGTCTATTCACTTTCATTGCCATTTCAATACTATGTGTTTTATTTTCACTCAATTCTTTTTACCTCGTAAAACTATTTGATCATCCTGAATTTCCTGAATGCACATTTTTTAAGTTGATTTCAAATTTTCAGTGACTACCGTAAATTAGTTAAGTGGAGACATATAGGAAATACGGTGGGGCTCCATTATTTATTTGTTTGTGTATATATAGTTCTCGTTAAAAATAAACTCAAACCCTCTAATTTTTTGTCTCCATCATTTTCATTTCCTTGCCTTACTTTTTAAGTTTTTTTACATGACTATAATATGTTTGGAAATTTTGTGATGTCATTGTGAGCACGGCGGGGAAGTGCGACGATCTCATCTTCACTCTGCAGTTAGTCCCAACAACAAACAACAAGAATTTGACGGCCCTGTCCTGTGACTTGAATCTTGAGATATGAGAAGAGCCATGTAAAATATAAATACATAAATAGGATATTATATGTAAGAGAGTGTAATAGATGACAAATATTTATGAAAAATATTAGAAAATGTCCTTACTCTCTCTCTTTTTCTCTCTCGCTCTTCTGTGTATATGTGTGTAGGAGCATTGAGTATACGTATCTAAATATGTGAACAGTCAATTTACATTGTAAAAATGTAAAGTACACGTTATTATGAACTCTTCCGGTTTACGGATAGAAACGACAGAGAGAGAGAGAGAGAGCGAAGGAGACGCGGCGTTTGTTGTACACTTTTTGTCGTAGTTTTTTTTAGTCTTGAGGTTTGGGGTTTTGGAACGCCTGTTGGTCATGATTTGTATTGTAACAGGTAAATTGGAGTCAAAGTCAACACACAGGATGAGGATGAGTCCCCTCCTGCCGCTCCACTACAACAAACTACAATTCTGACAATTACTTTTCCTTCAGTTTCAGAGAGTCCTCCGTAGTTTTTCTTTACACACAGAGGCTTACGATTCGACCAAGAAGGAAGACGAAAAACTCTGAAATGGTTGACACTTTTTTATACACGAAAGATTTTTTTTTTCTTATTCTCTATCGTCTCTTGCATAATATTTTTTATTTTGGTTTTCTATATTCCACTCCAAGTCCATTATTTATTGTTTTATCAGTATTTCTATATGTATATAAGGTAGTTTTGTATTTTTGTACGTCTTTCTCTTACCTCCGTTTGTCGTGAGCTAGAAATTGAACTTCAATTGTCTTATTGTACCAAATGAACCGGCAGCTGCAACGCAATGTTATATAAAGGTGAAACTGAAGGGAAATGATTAGAATTAAAGTGAATTCGGAGAATTCGTAAAAATATTTACCAATTTCGACAAAAAAAAGAACAAAAATGGTACAAACTGTAAAGACAAAGAAAAATCCAGGTACGAAGGACGACAGTTATTTATTTAGCTAAATTATTAAATTTATGTAACTTATCTTATTTCTTTAGGCCTATTTCTTACAGGAAGTCCTCCACATTAAGTAATGGCCTCAAACAAGGAACGAGCAGCCAACTTTTCACAATGATTTTGGAGATGAGTCGCTTTGTATTCTCTTCTTTCTCGCGTTGTTAGTGTGGATTTTGATGCTTTTCTTTTGGTTTCGCTTGAATCTTAAAGTAAACCCCAAAGAAACAGTATACAAAATACGTTTGCCTTATTACAGAAAAAACATGTTCATTACTAGTTTAGATGATCCACACATACAGAGAAAACTCATAGTTTAATCATATTACGAGCTCAAAAACACCTTATAGAATTCCCTCCTTCGCACTAAAATAACAATAGATGATACATCAACAGCCCTCGTGCAGCAGCATTTCTTGTGTAGTATATTTTTGATTTTCCCCGAGGATCAATTCGTCCAATTCAACTAGTGAGAAAATGTACATGTTCAGCTACATACATACATATGAGAAGAATAGAGAATAGAAAATGACGTGTGAGCTGAAGAAATTAAAGAAGAACCATCAAATCCAGATATATCCGTGGAAAAAAGGCAGGTTCTCTCTCTCTCTCTCCACAAAATCAAATGGATGGTCTTTTTAATGATCACCTGGAACTTTACCTTTTTTTAAATGTACTAAATTTAAGAAAGGTTGTTTTTTTTTTAAAACATTTTTCTCTTTCTACTCTCTGTTTTCTTGTTTGTTCTCTCATTCCGTATGGTTTGATGTTTAATGTGCTTCCAACATTTTACAACTTTTGTATTGTTCGATGGACGACTCGGGTTAAGGTTAAGAGCGTTTTAAGAGGGAGCAGGTTTTTACTTATTTAAATTGTTATTGAAAGACTCTCACTTCAAAAAGTCCATAGTTATTTTCTCAGTGTGCTGCTGTCTGTATATGCTGTAGTGCATAACATCTGTGTATGTGTTATGATTAATCAAGTATATGTACTCGAGCTCGAGTCACATACGCACACATTTTCTGTTTTCTTGAGGGATTTTCACCAGAGAAAATCAAAGAGATTGACTTTGAAAGTGAGTGACTGGATTTGACTGTACATATTATGAAGGACTTGCAACAATAGTATATGAATAGCCTTAAGGATTCTCTGTACGATACAACCATTTAAGTTCCATCTTAAATCATTAAGGCTATTAAAATGTATTTTCCAAAGGAGGTTTTTCTACTATAGCAAGCATCTGTATATAGACAGTGCACATTTTTTGGTAGTCGACTGTGGTTACTTCTGTGAGTTTGTAGTTTGTTGTAAATGTTTCATTTTATGGGATTTTCCCTTTTCACTAATTTCCCTTTAAGTAAAAGTAGGAGTTTTTATAGGCATTTACAGAGAGAGAGAGAGACAGAGGTAGAACGGACAAGTGGCAAGTGGAAGCAGATTGAAGACAGGAACAATGAGGATGCAGGGCCAAAAGGACGAGGATGAGGACGAGTCGATTACATTACACATTAAATTAAACTGAGTCACAAGAACAAAAAAAAACAAATCCCACTTTTATTGTCTATACCTTACTCCTTTTTTTTGACCCATGTGAAAAGTGTCTGCGATGATGCTTCTCCATCTCAAGAAAAAAAGGGTGAAACACAAGGAAAGGACGAGTCATTTATCTCATTTAATTGATGAGAGGTGAGATTAATAATGCTGAGAGAGAGGAAGAGAAAAAGAGCCTCATGTCAATTCCCTCCATTTTTCCTTACATATATACTACAACTGATAAACGCAATTAGAATTTTCATTTTTTTTTGCCTTGTTAGCAAAGCCCACCAAAGATTACTTAAATACAGGGGGGGAGCAGGTACCTTTTGGGAAATTCATTTAATTACGCGGATCCTTTTGCAATTTACCCTTTTTTTGTTGTATACCTTCAGCTTTAGACCTTCAGAATCTACGCGCCAGGAGTAAAATGTAAAATCGTACATTAATTTGATCGATTATAATATACGTATACGATTAAATCAATCTAGAAAACCCAACGAATTTCAATTAAAATTTCCAAGAAATTCATCAAGGACTCAAAATTTCATTTAACCATATTTTTTTTTTACGCAAACATATTCTATTGACCTTTAAACTATGCGATCGATGATTAAACCATGATAATTATTGGGAAAAACTCGGAACTCACAGACGGACTCGGAAGTTTTACGGCAAACATAAACTCGAGAGTTTGAGCAGTGATCAATAAATTCGATAAGGTTGAATTGCTCTCGATTCTCAAATAAATTGAAAGTCCAATTTAGTTAGCCATGTGGGATCTGAATTTTTAATTTGGGTTAGAAGAGCGATGAAAAAACTATATATATACTACATTGTATTTGAAATTGAGTACCTAAACCCAAACATAAAGTCTGTAGACATTGACAATGACTTTGAAAATGAAGAAATTTATCACGAACATCTCAACACGAGTTGGATGTAAATTTGTTTGTTGTATGTAGAAATTGTAGAATCAGAACTGGACGATGAAGGATGTAATAACCTAACAAAGTACCTGAGTTTTTTAGACTACCTAAATGTTTCATGACTTACTTTGTTAATTTGTTTTTACTTGTACATGTACATTTGTTGTGTAAAAATGTAAGCGTGGGCGGAGATCGTGAGCTAGTCAAGATTTAATAGAAAATTGATGAAAAATGCAATCTCTAAATGTTCAGTGGTTCAGATTTGTGTAGTGTGTGTATACGCACAGGTAAAAAGGCAACAGAAAAAGAAACAGTGGATTCTTCAATAGACTGGAGGTTAAAAAATACACTTGAGAAAATCCTTTTTAGGGATTACCAAAATGATATTATGGTCAACTTATAAGATAAAGAGAGAGAGAGAGAGAGAGAATTTGTTAAAAAAAAATCCACGAGTAAATAAATAAATGAGTGCCGTAAAAACAACATGATTTTCTCTTGGTGGGTGTGTAACACTTCCAAGATCCAACTTCTGTTTTCATTTTTCATGGCTTCCACACATTACATGGCTCGCGAGTAAACGCATTTACATTATTATTATTACACAATGCATAAATAATAATATTAAAATAGTTTAATACATCTGTGTATAAAAAAACATTAAAGACTCCCTTTTTACTGTATCTCGTGGTCAAGTCCACTCATCATCATGCACATTTCTATAACAAAACCCGCAAAGCAAACATACGAAAGTCTCAGCCCAAATAATCTACTAGTGTATACGTGTACAAATACAAATTAATCTTGTAAACTTAGACTTGAACTTTGGGACCAAAAAAACCATAACAAAAATATTATTTATTTTACTCTTTTCACCCTCCCAGCTCCATTTTATTGGCTCAGTAGACCAAAATCTAATTTTTATTTACATTCCTCATCTATACACAGATATATTCACTTTGTATTCATAATTCCCCGTTTGTTATACTTATGTAAGTAAGCATATTGAAAATTGAGATTGAGCACATTCATATAGAGATATACTTTTATACGAGTATATATAATACGTACACAAACAAACTCGAGCTGTCATTCCATTTTCCCAATTCTCATAACTTTGATTTGATTTCTATACTCCCCATCCCGAAATCCCAAACAACCACGAAACACAAAACAATGTACACCTACAGTTATTTGAAGTTGTCGATACAAAAAGGGGTCATATACTACTAAGTAGAAGACGAGATATTGGAGTTTTCCTTTTTGGCGCCACGGCGTTTCTCGATGATGTTGTAATTCCAAAAATCACAAGTAAGAAATCATCATATATTTTGTTTGAATTTAACTAAACTTTGTAAATAAATTAAAAATGTTTGCAATTTTTTTACAGACTTCTAACTTGTTCTAAAAAATAGGCCATGTTCTTCTACATTTTAATATGCAAAAAAGTGAAAAGTAGTATACGACCCCTTTTTCTATCCACATCGTCATATAGAAACACTAAACCTCCTAATAATTTCTCACACTTCTCCCTTCAACTATAGCTCCAGGCCAGTCAACTCAGCCCCATAACAATAACAATAAAAATAATAATTGTCAAAATCTGTGGAACGACAACGACATGAAAAACATGTGTAATATCCAATCAAGAATAATCAAATTTAATAACTAATAACACCAAAATATATGTATGAGTTGGTTGCATTCGCATCGACATTTACTATAGGTATACATTTACGTAGGTACATGTACAATTCCAACGGTTCTCCTTTCCCATTCCCAATTTTACCGAAATCAAAATCAAATCCCTCACATGTTTTCTCCCAACTCCTAACACAACATATTTCCTAAATGTCCTGTCCGTACAATAATTACAATTCGTCGTGACTAATAAACAAATAGTCAACAACAGCTTGGCTGCTTCGGGCTTCTTATATGAATTTTGTGTAGTTGTAGTTGTAATTGGGATTTAAAATAAAATCAACAATAAAAAGTATATACGGCTCATCAACATTTCAATTTATTATCATATTTAGCTCTCAAAAATATGTAAACACGATCTCGAATTTCCATTCAGATTGACAGAGAGAGAGAGAGAGAGAGAGGGAGAGAGGAATAGAATATAGTAAAAAAAGTCTATCTCAGACACCTCTCACGACAAGCTCATAAATACGGATAATAACTGTAAAGACTATACGTACAAACACTTGTTCAGGAATAAGAAATTAGTTGTGAAACCGCAAACTAACCTAGAAATCCTTTAGTTATTGTTATTGTCAAATTGTGTCCTCATCCCCAAAAAATCCACGTTAATCTATGTATGAACACTCGTTAATTATCTATTGCTGTGTACTTAGAGATGCTTCTAGTTTCTAGTTTTAATTGGATGCTGAAACCATGATAAAATACGTGCCAATTATAAATGTAGGTTAAATCAATTAATTAATTTAGACAGGTGATTCCCATGCTCATGTACAATTAAGACTGTAACTATGCACAACAACTCTACAACAAAGTATTCTAATTTGATTGTCTGTATATACACATTCACATTTCAACACATGTTTTTAGTGGGAGTGAACGAAAATTGAGAATTGGTCTCGTAAGGAGAAATAAGCTGGAGGAAGAAAAAAAAATTCATGTGAAAGTGTAAAGTGTGAACTGTGAAATAAATAACATTGTTTGCAACCTTAAAATATGTTCATTGAAAAGGGGTGGCTGGAGGCATAATTTAATGCAGATGCAAAGAGATGCATCAGTGCATCTTTTTACCCTCTCTCTCTCTCTCTCTCTCTCTCTCTCTCTCTTTGTTCTCGGAATCGGTTGCATAGTGCAACGTACTTATGTACAGATATGTATGCGAGAGCTGCATCTCTTGGCTATATATAGCTTGTTGTTTTGTTTATGCACTAAATAAATACACTAAAGGCTGCAACTCTCGGAGTAGTCTGTTGATTGTTGAAAAAAAAATATGGAAAAAAAAATCCAATCTCCAGGGTTGAAGGAATCAAGTCTAAATACTAAATAAGAAAACACGAACCACGTCAACACGACTCATTCATTTCCTATAGGTATGTTCATGTTCATCTGTTCTGGATATGCGCTTGATTCCCTATACACTATTTTTAATACACCTCTTCCTCTTACAGATATTCGGAGTGCTCTGGGCATCATAAGATATCTGTACATACATACACTGCTGGATGAAATGAGCATATATATATATAGAAACAAACATTGAACGTTTACATTGGGACTGTATGACAATGGGGACTACATGCAGACGAACGTGTACACATATTTTATTATAATACAATAATGTATGCTGGGATAAACCTAGAATTTTCGGCTTGAATGGTTAATAGGAAAGTCAATAACAAATAGAGAATGAAAACACACAAAGTGGTGGTGATGGTGGTGGTGGAAGGGAAAATATTTTGATAAGGCTTTGTTCTAATACTAGCAGACAAATTCAGGCTGATTAATGGCCGCGTGGAGTTTTCACGCCTCTCTTTCTCTCTCTCTCTCTCTCTTGAGTCTCTGAGTCCGACTTTTTTCCCCTGGTTTTTCATGTGATTAGTTGTCGTGAAGGATTTTCCCTTGCTTCATTACATTAGCGTACAACTCCAAATACAAATACTCGAACAACTCTTGCATGCGGAGCAGCTTCAGGAACCGACAACCAGAACCAGACCAGCTCAAGGAATATACATAAGAAAAATCCCAAAGCTCCAAGCTTTTACACATTTACACACACACAGTTCACAGGAAAAGCAAGGTGCACAGTGCACACACAAACACACTTGCATTCTGTAATTCCCATGCATAGACTGCCTATCCGTATGTATATATTGTTTTTGTGTGTTATTATTAGCCTTGCATATGTAAAGATGTAAAGGCTATTTTGTCTTGGACTTTATGGACTATGGACTCTCTTTTACAATGAGAATAATGAGAATAAGAGGACTCGACAACACAAAATGGAGAAAAAAATCCCCTTTATTTTCTTCCATTATCAACTTTTACTCACAGATCCATTCGGTGAGTCTCAAAGGCTCAACTCATTTCCCATTTCACACTGTGAACAAAACTTGCACCGAATCAACAGAGAAACTTGCAGACTTGAAACACGAGAATTCTCTTTTCTTTTTCTGGTTTTTTTCTTCTGCATGTCGTTATGTATAGTTTCCAAAGCTAAGGAAATTGAAGAAAATGTGTGTGTAAGTCAAAATAAAAAATGCACAAGATTTAGAAAAAATTCGCTCTCGTCAGCAATAAAAAAGAACAAGCGTCAATTTATATATTTGTACTTGTTTATTCTCTAAATGTAAAAGCCTGCCATGAAAAATCTTGACCATTCACCATGATGATTTAGTAAATAGAGAGAGAGAGAGAACAGTAAAAAATATATTTTCTTGTACACATATACAGAGAACGAGATTTTGTGAGTTAGAGTCAAAGCCAGGTTTTCGAACACGAGACAATTCCATGTTTGTATGTGTTCTTTTATCACCATAGCACGAGCCACCAAAGACTTCCAGTTTTCAAGGGAAACTTTACATGCAAAAATTACATGAATGTATATACATGTGCATGAAAATTTGCAAATGTAAAAGAAAAATCCCTAATCACTTTTCCTGAAATCCCTTGCGAGATACATACACGCAAACACACACATTCACATTTCACACCCACAGACAAGCAATAAAACTTAAAGTTGGTTTCTCGCCATCTTCATCTTCATATGTATAAACTAATAGGATTTCAATTGATATTCAGAGAATGCAGAAGCTAAGTCGAGAGTATGAGCTTTTTCTCTTTAACCTTGACACTCGATTGGACTCAACTCGACGAAAAATATTATTTTTAATTTAATTTAATTTAATTCCTCCACAATAACAAGTTTACCATGTTCAACAGTCTCAACTTATCATCGGGATGATGCTGTAATTAATTTATGTTCATTCTATTAAGCATAAACATGAGGTGAGAAAGTTTTACGATTGTTTCAAACAATATTTATTGGACAGAGAGAAACACAAAGTATCTAACTGATAGTCCGGTTACATAAGACAAAATAAAAGACAAAATACAAAACAAGGATTCCCCAACTTCTATATACCGTCACAATCCCACAATTGTAAATTCTAAATCTAAATTCTAAATGAGCAAAAAGCAACAAATAATTTATGCATTTCTAAGCAGCTCAAAGTATTGAAATGAAATCAGAGAGAGAGAGAATGATTGAATGACAAGGTTCGAAAATTCAAAATTCCAACATTTCCCTTCAACTTCCAACATAAACTCCTGTATTGTTTTTTCTTTTACTTTTACATACTTCATTTATATGCAAGGAGAACATCGTTTACGATTAGCCTTTTCCTCATGCCTACAGGTGACCCATAAATAATGGAAGTTCTCTGTAACTTTTCTCTCTACCCGCGTATTACACGAGTTTTGTATTCTGTATTCAACTTCAACTCATCTTCTTTCATCTTTAGTCTTTTGATTTCTCATCCTGGTAGCTGTGCTGCTGCTGTTGCTGTTGCTGTTGTTGGATGCAAAAAATTAATAAGAAAGCCATTTGACGTGTTCGTACATACTCAAAAATAACGTACGATGATTCTCAAGCTACCGAAAACTTTTCAAGATTAATATACAACTTGGGATTTTCCCATTAAGTTTCCAACTCCATCAAGTAATTCAACACAAAGGCTTCTTTTTATTGTCTTCAAGTGCATATAGAATAGCAATGGTTGGGGTTGGAGAGTGGTATAGGATTTCCATGTGTCATATGGACAAAGTGCATGGAGAGACTTGCTCATATGATATGATCCATGTAAATGTAAATACTAACTGACAAACACAGAAGTCCAATGGGAACCTTCGACCCTGTCCGTAATTTTTATTGCCATTGAAAATAACAATGTTTGAAAGCTTTTAGGCACGTTCGTTCGTTCGTTCGTTCGTTAGTTCCCTCGTTCATAAGAGAGTTTCTCAGATTTATTACTCATTATTTTTATATATTCTTCTTCCATGCTTCCATTACCATTTGTCCAGTCCCGCAGTCAGTCTCATCATCCCATTCAAATTAATACCAAATGACACGTATCACTGATCACTGTACACTGCACTCAAAACATTTTAATTTCAACTTCACCACGAGAAAAAAAAACTTGCTCAGAAAACTTTCATGTGTCCAATTAAGTTTCGTTTTAATTTTTAACTTTATCGCTTCTTTTTGCTTTGATTTTTTCTAAAATAATTTCCCTCTCAAACTCTTTTATAGTTTCTACTTTTTTTTCTACTGACGTGAGAGTTACAGTTTTGACAGGATTTCAAATAAGTAGTTGCAGTTTGCCGTCTTTTAAGCTTTTACGTAAATATATAAAAGTTGGATTTTTATGACGGCGGTTATAAAACAAAGGATTTCTCAAGTACAAAAGAAGTGCAAGTGTTTGGAAGCTAGTTAAAAAAACACTCATGACCAATAAAAATCTCTTTAGCTACGTACTTGTTGCAAAACTGCATGTGTGAATATGTACGTATCTGTAAATGGGGAATGAGAAAAGTGAATTCAAGGTGTTAAAAAAAGTCCATGTAGTGGAATTTGGAAAAAATTCAAAGATTCTTCAAGGATTTTTGTGTGTAAAAGTAGCAAGACGAATCAATTTATACTTTATCGTTGAAAAAAGACAATTTCACGGAGTAGGAATTTCAAAATTGGTAAAGAGAAATAAAGATTTCAGTAGGAACACTCAAAACTAGTTGTACGATACGATTTTTTTCTTCAGTATGTATAGTTTTTGTCAAGTGTAAAGTGTATCTACTATCTACAGACGGTTCTTGTCTTTGTATTTGGTTGTGTGTGTGTAAAGGCGCAAAAGGCAATTCCCTTTTTTTTCTTGCATGTTTCCAAGTCTCCCTCTCAGCATAAAGATATTAGAAAGCTAATAGGACATTATAATAAAATTTCATTACCGTGTCCCTCGCAATTTCTTCTGGTCGGGTGAAATAGAAATCCAATACCGAAATACCAAAGTCTACTGTTCTACTGTTAGAAAAAGGGAAAAGACTGAGAGAGAGAGAGAAAGAGAGAGAGAGAAATTGCGGAGGAGGAAGTTGTAATAATTTCTGTAATGTCGGTACATTTCAATTTTCATTTCAATTGCAGTACAAATGCGGTAGCTGGCGGCGTTAAAGCATTCAACCTTTCCCAAAAGTCTTTTATCTTTCTAAATATACGGCACGGGGGGATCTTGTCCGCTGAGTCACTGATAGAGAAATGGCAAACTTTTTTGCTTCACAATCACATTCCAGAAACTTGACAAGTCTCAACAGCTGATGATGGTACTACGATGATTGTAATTGTAAAGTATCCCCTGGTGGTTTCTAATTTTCAATTGTAACCTCCACGGTTTTTTTTATAGTCTTCTCTGTGTCTCCACTCTGTCTACTGTCTATGTCAAAGAGTAATTAAAAAACACATGACACAAACATGAGGATCATCAAAGGTTTCCCCCTTTTCTCCCCATCAATTTAACTGGCTAAACTTTCCTCTCAAATTGTATATACATACAATGTTCCAATTTAAGCTAGCGGCGGAAATGAGTCAAAGTGAGTAAGTGTCAATTACTTTCCTCATTTTATTTCATACACATTTTCATTTGATACAATAAAAATCAAGTGCGTAACTATAATAGTAGGCAGTAGGGATATCAGCTGAGAAAAAAACTGGATTTTGAATGTAAGATATACATGCCAATAATTGATAGACATGTACCAATGTCTATCTGTCTTGTGATTCGAATTCGAATTCGAATTATTCGAGTGTTCTAATGGAATTGCGTCAAAGAAAAGAATCGAATCCAGGCTTTTAGGTTGATCTTTAACTGGAAAATTGTATATAGTAGTTTTTTTTTCTGTTGACAAACAATAACAATAACATTAATATTTTTCCAAGTCTTTTTTCGTGTTTTAGTGTTCCAGCGCTCTAGCACTTGAGTTTTATTTTATATCCACTTGTCTAGTCTAAAACTCAAAGTCGAATCCAAATCTACATCTTGGCATTTAAATTTTGATGATCCATTAACTTTTATAGTTTTTCCATTTGCATGTCTTGCATAAACTTGTATTCTATACTACTCGGACTTGATGGACATGAAGATAAAATAGGGAGATGTGTGTGTGTGTGTGTGAGCGTGTTTGTATGCTCAAATGCTCACTCATCTATTTATATACAATCCCTATACATGTCTATTTTTTTCGACTTGCTCGCTGTTCGTTCGTGTGTATATTTGAATTGTTCTGGGGTGAATGTGGACAAGTCTCTTGTTTACAACCGAGTTTATTGGTTTTCCACTCATAAAGTCCTTGGGAGAGCGCTCTAGTTAATATCAATAAACAAGATTTACTATATTTTACTATATTGGCAACGTGACTTAATTTTTACGACGGATATAACAAAACACACCTCAACTTCACTCAACTCACAATCCGAGTGCATTGAAACAAACTCTTGCAGAAAAAAGCAAAAAAAAAAACAGGAAACGACGGGGGGAACTTTCCCATTTAACAATTTAACCATTTCGCTAAATGCTTGTAAATATATCTCGAAAATAAAATATATCACATCAATAAAATATGAACAATGAACTTTTCCTTTTTTTTCCTTCCACACAATTCTTCACACTTTGAACTACTGTACAAAAAATTCTTTGCATTGTACATCATTTTCTTTTCTTATTGTGAACAAAAGTACAGTAAAAATCAAGTTGAGCACGATCGACACATTGTCAAAATAATAAAAATAAAAATGAGCTCTTAAAGTATCTGAAACTGAAATCCAAGTCGATGAGTCAAGGTGAAGGTAGAAAAACTAAAAGAAAACACGTCAGTTCTCCGTGATGTTTCCAGTATTACACCCAACATGGTTTTGTGGATCATTACACATTCTCCATTTGCAATTTACACGATTTTCTTGTCCAATGTCAAAATCTCAAATTCCAAACAAAAAATAAAAATGAAATCTCTTTGGCCTAAATTAAGATTTACAACTTGGAAATTTCATGTTTCAAATGTCCATTCAATTCCAGTAATGAGTATCCATTACTTTAATAATATTTCCCCGTATATATATGTGACTATTCACACTCCAGAACATCACACCCTAGACAACAAAACTGCACAGAATAGAAATGGCTAAAAATTTGAACCCATCCCCATGAAGTCAAATGGCAAATAAAAAACCAAGGAACCAAGAAAAAAAGAACAAACGAGAGCTATAGAACGAAAGCTATATGGCTCAGCTTGGCTCAGTGCAATGGGAAAAAGTGTATAGAAAAATAAATTGCGCTCACCCGTACCAAATACAGTATTTGAAATACCAAATAAAATAAAAACAGCACAACAATGAAACACATGAAAATGAAATGGAAGGTAAAGATGAAAATGAAAATGAAGATGAGAAGGTTTTGACTATTTTTTTTTACAGTGTTATCCTTTTTAAAAAAACCTCAAGACCAAAAGAGTAAAAGAATTACTGCTTTTATTTCTCAGAAAAAAATGTCTTAACGGACGACCAACTTGCTAAAATAAAATAAAATCTCCATCCAATGCCATGCAATCCTGAAAAAATCAACGTGTAAAATGGTAAACTCTCGAGACTCAAGTTCAAGTTTCAACTCCCAAGGGATTCTCTCTCCTTTATTCTCATTTAATTATGACTGTGTATGAAAATGGATATTTGAAAGTGAACGATGAGTAAAAATGACTGGACAGAGAAGTCTGTAATTATGTACGTAAGCTTTGCACACACACACACACACATGCATGTACGATATATGCAACTGTACGACGTGAAGGTGAGAGTGTCTGTGTATGTGTGTATGTGTGTGTATGTGGTGTGAGATCATGACGCTTTCCTTTCAGTTTTGAAGAGTTTATGACTGAATGTTGGCGTGAAAACCTCAGGTTGAAGAAGGAAAAAGGATTTGAAATCCCAGATATCAAAACCAAGTACGAAGCGAGGAAGTTTTTCTATCAGTATTTGGAATAGGGAATGTGTGGTGGTGGACTGTGTATATAGTCTGTTCTGTAGTCTGCACAGTGTTTTATGCAGGATTGTTGGTGGATAGCGAGAGCACGTGATGAGGCAATGGAAAGTTATTTTATGGGCAGAAAGGGGTGTATTTTGGCACATAAAGTTTTACAGTCAGGAGAAAGAAGATTATCGAATGTCAAGTCACGAACACTGTTCACAGTATGCACAGTGTACACTGAACAGAGTTGAGACTCCAGAGCTCCAGAGTGTAAATGTAGACGGTGGACTTTGGACTGTCAGGGCCAGAAGGTCAGATCTTCACCAGTTGTTTGTTGGTGTTGGAAGCAGGACCAAAGAGACCAAAAAAAAATACTGAACAAGTTGGAAAATAAAGTAAAGTCAAAGTCAAAGTCAAAATCTAAAACCTAAAACGAGTGTTGTCTCTATACTACTTATGTATAGTCAACTAATGGGGGAGGATACGCAAAGTGTCAGATCGTCCGAATTCCCATCCGAATCAGACCTAGAAACAGAGACACGTCTTGTCTAATCCCGTCGTCTAACGTTCCGTAGGAAGTATAGGAAGTGGAAGTAGTAACGAAAACGAAACTCAAGCGAGCGAGCGAGTATCCAGAATTGAGAACTCACAAGTTGTGAGAATGGGACAGGAATGATGGCATGGCATCAGCCGTGTTTTGAATTTCAAACAAGATGGAAATCTAGAGAATCCAGAGGAAAAAAACCCTGGAAAACCGAAAACGGGGGGAGAAATCCAACAATCCATTGATCTTTAGTGCGGTTTTCCTCACAATTACCACATTTCCTCGTTCTCAAACAAAAAATTACCCAAACTGAACACACACACACACTGCAAGTGGCATGTCCCATTTCCTATACATTTATCGTGTGCGTGTGTGTGTGTCTCTTTCTTACTCTTCTTCTTTTACTTCTACCTACAACTTTTTTCTCCTCAAGACATTCAAATCCAGACTCTAATCTAAATCCAACTTGAACCTCCCGGCTGAATTCTAAGAAACTATATTTCACAGGAAATTAGTATAGACTCATCAAACTCAACAAGTTTCTACATAGAAAAGACAATGGATTAATGACAATCATTACTTTGGTGAAATGCCTCTCTACATATGTATTAACTATTAGCTAATGTCAATAGTAATGAGTGGATTAGATCAATGAATTGACTCACTGAAGATAATCAAGTATGAGATAAATGTGGGCAAATTAACTCCCTTCGAAATTCTATTTCTAATTCCGGAACTCTCTCAAATATATTCTAATTCTAAATGTAAGGAACTGGAGGGAAGCTCTCATCTTAGATCTTTGTCTGGTTCGCTAAAGACATTTCCATTCTGACGAGGTTCTTGAACTATTTCCATTACCCTTTCGAAAAATTTAAAGTGTCCAACTCTCATCCCTAAAAAAAGGTCCAATTTGCTATTGGGATTGAAAGTTTTAAAGAGTTTCGAGTCAAATACACACAGACTCTTTCTCTCTCTCAGTCTCTCTTTCTCTGTCGCACATCTGTAAGGATATTGGAAAAGAAAAGGAAATAAGTGGAGGATTCAAAAAAAAAAAAAAAATAGTAGAGGGACAGAAAATAGTTTGATCGGGCTGAAAATCGCAAATTGATCGCTTCCAGCTTGTAAGCCAACGGACTCTCCGTACGTACATACATATAGATGCGTATGTGATTATTTAAGCGCGATGAATAATGGGCTATTTCCAAAGTCAAGTCAAAAAGTGAGGACAAAAAGGCTTTTGTGTTCCCCACACACGTCCATGTGGAATCTCCAATAGTTGGAGATTCCACACACTTTAAGTCCATAATATCTATTATGTAATATGTACGTGTGTGTGTGCTTGAGCTTTCTTATGGTCTCGTATTATGTAAACTCTTTAGGTTTCCTGGTTTCTCAATCTCCATCCGTTATCCGTTCCATTGTGAACCATTGTTTGCTCTCGCTTGCTCTCTCTCTCTTTCTCTCTCTATACATAAATTCATTCTCTTTGTCTCTTCTCTCTCTCTCTTTTTCTCTCTCTCTCTGTGAATCTTTGAGGCCATTTTCAGATTGAAATTCAGCTGAGCTGACTGAACTTGAACTCAACTCACCGATTCCCCGATTCCATTTAGTTTTGCTAGTTTCCTCCCTGTCGTTCGTTCGTCGGTAGTTGGGAGAGTTTCCACACACACACACACACACATTCCTTGTCCTTGTTCTAGTTCTGTTTGTACAGAGAGAGATACAGAGGCTTTTGAAGTTAACCCTTCCCCCAGAAAAAAGGAAAAAAAACGAGTCTCGAGTCTATCACACCAAGTCCAGACTTTTCTATTAACTTCTCTTTCTCTCTCATGGACTTGCAGAAAATGTGTGTAAGGAGGAAAAGAAAAGTGGATAGGATATGCACACGTGTTCTTGTTCTTATGATTCTCTCTCTCTCTCTCAATATGATTTTATATAGTTGTGAATGGTTGAGTAGTGTGTAGATTCTATAAAGGCTTCTGTACACTTCCAACTTTGTGTGTAGATGCGTGGATGAGAATTCCCATTCGGTTTTTTTTCACTCGGACAGTTTTAACATTTAAAATCTCCATCCTCAATCTACCCGCAGTTGCCCACGGGGAACAAAGTAGGACTCGGGAATATCTGTAGAAAAAAAGTATATATATGGCATATAAAAGAAATGGCAATGGAGCGTTTGCCTTGAACGATTATCCTGCTCTTTTTTGTAAATTTACTCGTTACGTCTCATGTTTTACATGAGAAATCTTTAATCCGGCGCAATTTTTTTCCTTTCCTTCTGGATTTTTTCAAAGTCAGTGAGAGAGACAGAGGGAGAGATTGGAAATGGAGGAGGAAATTTCAATCTGTTCTGTTTGAGATTCGAAAGTATGCATAGAGAGAGAGAGACAGAGAGAGAGAGAGACAGAGAGAGAGAGTCAACTCAGCTCAAATTTAAATTTCAAACTCCAAGTTTAACTTTGGTACGTAGGGAGAGAATTCAAATTCAAAGGCTTCCTTTTGCCTCCGGATCTCATTCCTGCACGAGAGTTCACTCAACCAACTTTGTTTTCCATTATTAGTCACTATTAAACGTATTTAATTTTCTCTGAGTCAAATATCAAATAATTCCATCGTTGAACTGGATGCTGCTGCTGCTGCTACGACTGCTACTGGAGAAACTGAAGACTCGGGAGATGAAAGGTTTTATTTTTTTAACCCTCGTGTTCTTTGTTTATGCAACTCCTGAATGCAATGCAGTCGCAATCTCTGCTCCTTTTGTAGGTACATGTACGTACTTTCTGAGCCAGTCAAGCAGTAGCAGACAAGAGATCAAAGATGCAAATTCCTTCTTTATTTTTCTTTTATGAAGAAAATACTCAAGTTTTTCTTTACTCACATATGTAATTCGATCAGTTGATCTCCAGATTTGACTGTTCTCTGTCTGCAGTCGTCTGCATATTCTGTATAGTTGCAAACGATATCGTACATGATCTCTCTGATACTTGATCTTACATCTTCTCTAATTTCCTCTTCTTCTATTTTTACTCTTTGAGCTAATTGAGATTGCCATTTGGGATGCACAATTCCGAATTTTACAATATATATAGGGATTTCTTTGCACACGTCAAGTGTTTTGCTTGCAAAATTAATTTGATTACCATGCAAAATTTGTATCATCATGAGAAAAAATGAAAATGCGTCGAATATTGATTGTGCAATCAAAATTAATTAGGTTTGGAGTTTTTATGGTACCATTAAATTATATTTTGTGATGATTAATGGGGGATTTAATTGAACATTTGGTTGATTTGGCTGTAGAAAATGAATTTTCTGTATGTATCAGTATATTTACCCACAACGTCAAAGTCACTTTCTCTAGATATTTTTTCCTAAAAAGTGGAAGTAGAAAGCTGAACCGTAATTATTTATCGTAAATGCTGTTAAATTGAATTAGTTTTACCTTTACCATTTGCGTTGAACTGCGGATATTGGGCTGTTCTATCATGCGATGCAAAATGCATTAAATTACTGCGAGTTTCGCTTTTTTTTTTTTGCTACCTACCGTCAAGTTTTGCTGGGATTTTTTGTTTTATTTAATGCGAGTAAATTGGCAATCGGCAATTACTTTGAGACTTTCAATTCCCTCAAACTCGTTTCCCGTAAAACAAGACAAAATCCAATATTTTTTGTACTTATATTTTCAATGGATTAATTTTTTAAGAAAGTGTACAGAAATTAAATCTAAATGATAAATAAAAGTTAAAACCGAGAGTCAAAAATCAATATGGGAAATTGGGAAGTGGGCGAAAAAATTATGTAAATCATTTTTCATTGTTCACATAATGCTCCTTGTGTGTAAAACGAACACACCTTTATTTTGATTCTACAGACACATATAGTTTCCTTAATAAATCAAGAATCGAGTCAATTTGTTAAATTGATTTTGTTTTTTCTCCATTGATTAGGGCTGTAACAAAATCTTACATAATTCTGCAAATTCTAATAAAACCTTTTCGTGAGTCATTACATTTCCATTAATTTTATCGCTTTATACGTATATATATATATATCTGTATATTTCAATATTATGAATCCGCATCGTTCTACGAATGTTTGTGTGTCAAATTGTGAGTTGAAGTTGAGGATATGGAAGTGGAGAAGTGGAGAGAAATGGATTGTCAGTTTAATTTGAGAGCGGAAAACTTGTGTGTGTGTAGTGTGTGCGTGATTTATGGTGAAGAGATGATGATAGCCAGACTACGGCAAGGAATGATTATTATCAATTATTAAATCAACTTGTGTGGCGCTTTTGAACTTGAAAGTGCTCATCCACACATTTCTACATCATCCACAAAATTCTTACATTCTCTCTCTCTCTCTCTCTCTCTCTCCTGACTCGACCTCATGTAACTCGAATGTATTGAGAATTGAGATTGAGGGGAAACAGCGGAATTTTTAACTAAAGTGTCATGTACAGGAAAATGCATGTTTTTTTGTCTCATACAAAAATATATAGGTATATAGCCAGATTTCTGCACTTGCAATTTTCTTCTTCTTCTTCTCCTCCTCCTCCTCGTTTTTTTTGCACTATAAGAATAGTTATTTGAGAGTCGACCATAGCCATCCGCGATTATATCATGTCTTGATCTTTCTCAATTCTCAAGAAAAAAAGTCAAAGATGAGCAGATTAGCAGTTTCAAGTTCAACTTTTGGTCATCGAACTCACTCATCAAGCATTTTATCCCTCTTAAATTTTTCTTATTTCTTCACAGTTTTATGACATTCTAAAAATTCCCCATTCCATTTTGATGAAAAAAATAAAAATAAAATGCAAGGCAAATAAATGGACGAACCGAGAGTTGAAACTTTTGGGATGATTGGGAAATTATACCATATGGGGTTGTGAATAAGAAAACCCGCCGAATGTCCGTATCTAGAAGCCGAGATATTTGAGTTTTCCTTTTTGGCCGCTTTCGCGCCAAGGCGTTTCTTATGATTTTGTAATTTGAAAAATCACAAGAAAGAAATCGTCATATATTTTGTTTGAATTTAACTAAAGTTTGTAAATTAATTAAAAATATTTACAATTTTTTTAGAAATTTCTAACTGTTTGCATAAAATAGCCCATGTTTTACTACATAACAATATGCAAAAAAGTGAAAAAGGACATTCGGCGGGTTTTCTTATTCACAACCCCATATGTATATTTTTATCTTCCATATATACATTTCTGTAGATTACAGAATATTGATAAGTATTTAAGGCATGTTGTCATAAAAGCAAAGCAAGAAAACCGGTCGCAATATAAAAATATAAACTGAGAGAAAAAAAGTCAAGAAAACAAAACAAGGAGAAAATGACAATTTTTTATTGGAAAATGTAAACAGTAAAGACAGCCAAGATTCCAATGAAATGGCTATCACGGGTACAATCATGTGTCAGGTATTCAGAATTTCCAACGCAGAACTCAAAGCTAATATAAACTGCAATACATTCAGATTCAGGTGTAAGGCTGTACAAATGTTAAAAATACATAAAAATATGTATGGCACAAACGGGGGAAAATGCAGAATGAAATCCTGTTTATGGACTTGGAATTCAAGTGGATTTTGGCGTTGTCTCGGACCTTTGATTTAGTTTTTATCGGGCCATATCGATGTGATATGGCACGAGACTTGTACATTTGTACACACTTGAGTATATATACATACTCAAATATGTTTGACAGGTTTTCCCCAATTTAAACTTGATTTTATCTCTTACGCCTCCACTACAAATCTGACGCTAATCAAAAGCAAAAAGAGAGGAAAACAACATACTCGATATAGAAACAGTAGCAATTTTTTTTATCTCCACTTATAGTTTTATGATGTTGAACAATTTTTAAAGAGGATTTTCTATATATGTATTGGATTAATGTGACTGAAAGTGAACGTGGAAAATATATGGTTTTTTTTTTCCTTTCCCTTTTCATATGTGTGTGTGTACAATGTACAAGGAAATGTGCAAGGCTACATAAAAATCAAGAGAGGGAGAAAGAGAGTGAGAGAGAGAGTCAAAATATGTGTCTACATAATCTGAATTCCCTATTCCTTTGCCACTGGAAATAAATTCTCTGTGTGCTAAGTTTGACTGTAAATCACACTAATTTTGAGGCCGTTGGGTGTTTGCACTGTGTGGCAACTGTCACGATGGTAAAAATAATATCAGAATTCAAATGGACGAATGGGGAAAAATATATAGAGGAGGAGGAGACGAGGAAAATAAAAAAAACTGAAAGCGTGTAATTTACATGCAAGTGCACTTACGCTTCAACTTACACTGGTGGATGTCACCCGTTAGATTAATGTTTTTTTCCCTTGTGCTCAGAGTCCCAGATATATTATTAAATGGGAACGTAAAGTTAAAGTTTGCGAGTTGAGAGAGAGAGAGAACTCAAAGTTGAAGAAAACAAAAACCTTCCCAGAGCAAACCAATTACATACCATTGCTGCATTGTAGTGTAATCAATTAATCATGCAATATGCGTATTCAAAATGACGTCAGTCCACTCTTGTCTCCCATCAACATTTTAACATACAAGCACAATCTAGAATCCAGTGCATACAAAATAACTTTTCATCCCTCTCTCTCTCTCCCTTTTTATCCTGGCTGGCTATCAGTTGTCAATGGCAAACTTGAACTTTGTGACCTTCTAAAAAAAAATAATCCACAAGTCAATCTTCTCCTCTGTCCAACAAATTTTTATTCAAGAAAAAAAGTTGACTTTGCAGTCAAGTGTATGTGTCGAGTTGAAATTTTATTAGAAATGCATTTTTATTTCCTATGTAGATAATTAAATTACTTATTCCTTTCTCAACAAGCCATATATATAATCTTTTTTTGGGCCATGAAATTCTTTACTGAAACGTTTCCTTTTGCACGTTTGGAATGAAGAATGAGGAATTTTTCGCCCTGAAAAAAATGACAGTTGAGGAATTTGCAAATACAAACGACGAGCAAAGGGAAAGAAAAATAGGAAAAGTTTTTGCACTTTGTCCGAGAGGAAAATGAACAACTTTGACATTTGAGCAATTTGGACTCATCGCCTTAATTGTTTTTTTTTTTTTGCAAGCCTGCATTCTGCCATTCTGCACCACCATTCAAAATCCAAAATGTAAAATTTTTGTATTGCGTACTGCATTTAGATTGAGCTTAATGAAAATTGAAAATTCCTGCATGTACTGAAACCAAGCCATTTATTTCCCTTCCCCGTCCAAAATAAGCCCATTTAGTGTACAGTACAAAAAAACGAGTTGGTACAATTTCAATTATTTTATAAAAAATCCTACTGTATTGTATACCATGGTACATTTAATATTTTTAATTTATCGTTGTTCTCATATCCTTCTGGGTTCATTTCTCATTCCTCATTCGCAAAGTCTCAAAGTTTCAAGGTCTCAAGTAATATGAGTAAAGTTCATCCCATACTCAATAGCCAAATTGTATATTTATGTAAATTGATCATATCGTGAACTGTGGACTTGCTAAATTGTCTACAATCTTCGTCCACCATCAAACTTCTGTTTCAAACGATCAAACAATATCCATCCAGTTTTTCTCTTTGGATTGTTTAAATGAAAAGAATCTTCTTTGTGAGGATAATGAATTCACGACGCTTGATTTACTTTCAATTTCAATATCCTTGTTTTTTTTGCACACACACACACACACACAAAATCACAGAATAAATAATAATAACAATCTCTCTCTCAGATTTTGCTGGAAATCGTGCAAAATTCTTATGTAGCCATTATTTTATTATTATTATTTTCTTGGGCTTCCAAAACCCATATCAAAGTACCCCAAAATATCTCTCTGAATTTGACTACAAACACAAATACTATAGTAAATGTACATGTAGAAAAGGGATATTCACAAGAAATTGTATAATATCAGTAATAATAAATGATGAAGCTTCATCCCTGTTGGGAATTTGGAAGCAATTGGGTATTTAACTTGTCGTTAGCGCTGGGGCGCTCTCGGCTTTCAGAGTTTCATAGAGTTTTTTCTGTATAGAGAATTTGACTCGAGACGGCAGATTGCAGGGAATCCACATGGTTTTTTATCTCTCTCTCTCTCTCTCTCTCTCTCTCTGTGAAATTTGACTTTGTGAAGACCCAACAATAAAATGAAAAGGAAAGGTATCGGGACGAGTCAAACAACTCAATTCGACTGGAAGTCACGAAAATCATATTCATTTCTTGATTGAAAATCACCGTCTGCTTCCATATCCACGATAATTCCTTACGTAAGCCGCTCAGAGTAGTTTGTGTGTAGTTTTTGTGTATGCATTATGTGACTGTACATGAGTTTTCATAAGGTTTTCCGTGAAATGAGGATTTGTGTGTGTGAGTTGTGAGTAATTTGGTATACTGGAGATGCAAATTTAAATGTAAAATCCTGACGTTTTACCGCATGATTCGTGTGTAATATGACTCACCTAGTTAGATGATTTTTTGGTCTTTTGGCTTGGCATTGAAAAGGACCATGAATATATGAAAATGTGAGCTGTAATGTGTCTGAAATGAGGGGGAAAAAAGAAAAGGAGTGTGTATAGTTAAATGGATTTTTATATGTACACATAAAAATCCATGTAAAATATACAGATACGAGACGATGTTTGATGTTGATGAAGATGAGCACGACGTTCTTATTCGTATTCGTAGTCGTACAAACTATTACATACAGAGAGGAAGAAGATGAAGAAGAGGAGGAAAAATGGTCAGAGCTCACAGAAAGATTGAAAAGCTCAATTGCTTTGCCTGGTTTCTGGTACTGGATGGATGGATGATGGTTGATGGTAAGTTGATTTCTTGATAGTTTTCCATTCCAATGATGACACGAAGGTAATCAAAGGCAATCAAATTGCTTCAAACTTGTCCCATCCGCAAATCAACTTGAAGGAGGAGAGAGAGAGAGAGACGAGATGTGGAATAGGGGGGAGAAAAAAACTGTTGAGGAATCCTGTCACGTCCATGTCTCTCGAAAAAATCTTGTCGTTTTTCATTTCAATAGCCCGTTTGCCATTATTCACAATAAAAAGGAGCCCTATGAAGATTTTTTAAATGTGGAAGCCACATTTTAACCATTTCACCCAGGTGATCTCTCTTCCTATAATTTATTGTCAATGTCTTGCACATTGAAGGGGAAACTTCATTTTTATCCTTCTCCCACCCAATGAATTCTCTCCATCTCCATAATCATGGTTGTAAATCAATTGACATGCTTTATTATTGTCATTTGTGGACATTTTACAGGATCGATCACTGGAGATCGTCTTGCGAGGTCTTTAGAATGTTTAAATATAATAAATATTTCAATATTTATACCATATATATTTTACTGAACAGCATTTTTAACTACAGTTAGTACAAGCAGGGGAAAAAAATGAAAAATGTATGTGTAAGTTTAAAAGTCAATGAATTTGGTTGACAAATCCAGATAAAAAAAGTCAAACGTGTCTTTAAACTCATTAAAACATATTTGCGGACGGACACTAATCAATTTATTTATTTTATTACAAGCAAATCAAATAAAACAGTTCAATTTACGATAGCGACAGGCCAACAAGCCAAAATAAATAAAAAAATTAATCTGCTCATTCTTATTGTTCATTGAATTTTTTGGGTGGAATGTAAATTATGACCTTATAAAAAAATTGTCAACTCACTCAATT
This sequence comes from Gisinianus flammeolus, assembly GCA_034699125.1. Taxonomy (NCBI): domain Eukaryota; kingdom Metazoa; phylum Arthropoda; class Collembola; order Symphypleona; family Katiannidae; genus Gisinianus; species Gisinianus flammeolus. Next base: position 20,914 of record JAIUND010000184.1, on the reverse strand, counting down.
CAGGTTTTCCTTCTCTTTGACTTGCCGAATGTCAAATTTTTAATATCTTTTTCCAATTTTTTTTTTGCCTTCTGTCCTCACTAAAAGGACAAACGGGCAAACACACAGCTCGTCGTCTCTTATCTCCGTCCATTCCCTTTTGAAAATTGACTTGCCAAGTCCAACAAAATCATAAAATTTAATGCAAGTTCAAAAATTCCTTATTGATTTTTTTTTGTTTGCTGGGAAAAGGAAACACGATTGACAATATATGAAAAAAAAAAAACCATTCCAACAAATCCAATTGATTGGACTGTGAATGATTCAAATGATGATGAGTATCGGTACTTGAGGAACTTGAGTACAATTAAGTGAGTGGTTAAAAAGGATATTGCGTCTTCTTCTTGTCTTCTCTCTCTCTCTCTCAAAAGGAAGTTTGCCAAAGATCAAGCAGCCGCTCGTTCCTCATTCCTTGAGAAATCAGTAAAATCCATTAGATACTTAAGATAAACAAAATTTCAATATATACAACTCAGATTCTCTGCATACATGTACATATTTTATCCACATCCCCACACACACACACTCACACACAAGTCCTTATCATTTATTACCTATTTGAAATGTGAAATTACCATCGATTATTAGTTTCAGTTATGTGATTGACCTGTGTCCACGAGAAATTAAAGACATTAACAATTTTTTCCCATCCTCTCGATAGCCTTCTTGCTGAATGAATGCAGTAAAAAAAATCATTAAAAGGGAATTAAGCTCTTGCTCCGTTTTAATGGAAATTCAATCGGAGATGAGATGAAGACATACACAAAAAATTGTTTTATTTTGTTTTGATTTGATTTCAATTTCAATTTCACTCAACCTAAAGAAACATAAAATGTTTTTGTTCAGCAATGGGGAAATGCAATGTATGTGTAGATTGAGAATTTCTGGCTTGAGAATAGAGTTATGGATTAAAAGCATGTGCATGAGAGAGAGAAAGAGAGAGAGAGAGAGTAAAAGCATTTTTGAGGATACCTCAATGCATTTTACACACTTGACTCGAACCTCAAAACACTACTTTAGCATTTAGTAAATATATACAGAATATAAAAGCCAAGATACGACGGAGAGGGAAGTGTAAAAAAAAATCCTGCTTACGTAACCTAAAGAGAAAAACCTCAGCCACGACCGCAATCATGAGTAAATACACACGCAAGTAAAGAGTATACATATACAAGCGGAGAAAAAGCGAGGAACCTTTTTTATATGTTAATATATAGGTATATTCCTTTCCCTTTTCAAATCCATTAAGTCAGAGTCGTCACAAAAAGCTATCGCGAGAGAGAGAGAATTTGTGTATTTAGATTTGGACTGAAATCAAATTCAAATGGATGTTCTATTTCTATTTATGCATGTTATTAAGATTAGCTTCAACTTTGTACTTTGTGTATGTTTCAGTTCAGTTCATGTTGGGAATTGCTTCCATTAAATATCTGTAAGAGTTAAAAGACGGTGCACAATATGAAGGTGAAGGCGAACGACTCAAAATCTCAAATCTCAAATAAAAATAAAAGAGAGAGAGAGAGAGAGAAATTTCATGCATCGTCTGTAAAAATAAATAAAAAATGCACCCACCACAAATATTTTTTATTCTCCACCTTAGTACAAAAATCACACAATGATACAATTTTTTTGGATTCTTTTTCAAAAGTATTTTCCTAATGCAATAAGGAGATTGTACTTACGAATTCAATGGAGAACAAGGGAATTGACAGAATAATAAAATAAAACATGGCAATTTCCTATATCTGTGTGTATATGATATATCTATATCTGTTGTGTTGTGTTATGTTGTGGATATTTCCCATTTAGATGTGTCCAGAATGTAAGTCATCAGTGTAAAGAAAGGGTAGAGGATGTTTGGTTTGGTTTGGTTTTTTTTCCTGTGTTCAAGTGCGCTCTTAAAGTGCACACAGGTGTAGACGGAGATAGATAAACATGCCATTTTCATAATTGCATTCGATTCGAAAGTCGGGAGGGTAAACAGTAAAAAAGAAGGGACTAAAAACCCAGTGTTTTTTTCTTGTTGGTGCTCTCGGAGTCTTATACATATATATATATATATATATATACGCTTACGCTTACCAACAAAAGTCGAGAGTCATCCAATATGTCGAGTTAGTTGAGTTGAAATTTCCATCATTTTTGTCTGAATCACGGGAATAAATTTGGGATGGAGTTCTCTCTTGAGTGTGGAACCACAACCTCACCCGAAATTGTTTCGATCTCATTACGCTTACGAGCTCCATAAATTAACTTTACCCAGAGTTAATATAGGAACTTAACCCTTCCGTTAAGAATTATACCTCTCCAGTTGTATAATGTTTAAGCGCGTGCTGCCGACTCATTGTGACTAGATGTGCACCTTTTTATTCTCCTCTTTGTGTCCATCTCCATCTCCATCTCACTCCCAAACTATAATAAACTCGTACTGGGGCTGGAGAGATGCTGAAGGAACTGAATGTCATGAGCATCTATTAAAGTTAAACTAAGTTTTTGTATCAATTCACGATCCACAGCATAGTGTAGAAGGAGGGAGAGAGAGCGCGAGAAAAAAACCAAGTAGAAAACTTGTCTCATCAATAAAACTTTGCTAATCAAATTAAAGAATGGAATGTTCAATGTAAAAAGGATTCTCTTTTATTTCTTAGTCATTCACTTTAGTTTTTTTTTGTATTGTTGCCCTTATTTGAATCCTCCAAACTTAATGTACGAAACGAGAAGAAGGAAAAAAAAAAAAGTTTGTATACCGGTATGGAAAAAAAGATAAAATCATGTAGAGCTAGAGTTAGTTTTTTTTACATGTAACTATACAAATTTGTCTATATGGCGTTACAATAACAATAAAATAATAATAGATAAATCTCAAGCTGACACGCAAAATATATGAAAACAAGAACAAGCCCAAACGCCCGTGACTCTGCATTTGTTTGGCAATTAGTCATATAATTACATACGATATTTTTAAGCAAAATGAAATAATAATAATAATAATAAATAATAATAATTGTAAAATTGTGACATTTGGTTCAAAGCGGTACGAGTAAGTTCCTTACAAGTTAAGCGATTCCAAACAAACTACATGGGATGGTTGAGGTAATAACTTTAACTATGCTGTTTGGTCACAACTAATCATATTCGGCTCTGTGAAAGTATGTAGAAATGCATATTGGTACGGGATATGTTGCTAGAGTTGCCGATCTCTGGTACCTATAGAGTTCTCTTCTCTATAGACGAGTCTGTGCTGTGTGTGTGCAAAAATGCTTAGTACTGTGAGGGAGAGAGAGTTGGAGGAACTGTGGGGGATGAGCGTATAGTGACAGAAGACTGCATGAGGGGCTTTGCATCTCCGATTGCATGAGACCTGTCAGTCGGAATGGCCTGTAACTACAGCTATACGCACTCATACCACAGGGCCTGTTTCATTGCTCTACTCAAACTCACAACCCCATATATTGAAAAGTCGCATACACACACAACTAAAAATGTGTTGTGGCTCTCTATAAACACTCAATCCTATCCTATCCTATCCTAATAATAATTGTAGATATTAATTAAGAAGATGGAGGTCAGTTGGACTTTTTAAGCTGAGATGAAAAAGGGGAGTTGAGAAATGATTTGGATGAGAATCTCCGTACGAGAGCTTTCACCAAATAACCCAGAGCTGTGACAGTAGCAATGACGAGAAGATTCAGTACAATCACCACGTCATACATTCTCCGTTGAAACCTATACACGATCGATCAATATAATGAGAATGAGAATGTCAAGGAAAATATATATACCAAATACCAAGATATTTGTCATAAAAATGATGTGATGGTGTTTTGTTTTTCATGTACCAGTCCAAGTGAGCCATCGGTTTCAAACTATCCGTATCCTCATGTCGAAGAACATACTCTGTCCAGTAGACAGCTGAGTCGATTGGACTCATTGGCCTGTCTCTCAATACCAAAGACTTTTTCTTCATATTCTTGGTGAATTTGTCATTTGTGAGGAGTTGTCGGACGGCATTTTGCATGGAGTCTATGCTCAAATCTCGAACTTCCACACGAACGCCAATCTCTTGAGCTTCCACTCGAAATCCATTAAAATCTTGATCCGCAAACAGTGGACTGAGGAAATCCAAAAAAATTACACACACATTGCACAAAAAATCATTTAAAATGTCCACATGAGAGAGAGAGAGAGAGAGCGCGAGAAGGAGAATAAATTGGAAATTCATAGAAGAGATTCGATGCGGTAAATCTGGTTATGCTCATTGATTTTTTCAATTTTAGTGAGTATAACCACTTACAGAATTATTACCGGGACACCATGACCTGTAATAAACAATGAATATCAGTATTTAAAGTATAATTCACATATACAGATACTATATTCAATTCAACAATAATTTTATTTGTGTTCCTATTATTTTTTCTTACAAGTCGCCTCAGTCAAACTGTTGAGGCCGCCGTGTGAAATGAATGCTTTCAAATTGGGATGGGCAAGAATATCAAATTGAGGGAGCCATTTGGCTGCCATTAGATTATTTGGAGCATTTTTCGGTAATGGTCCATCCCATCTCCAAATGAATCGAATTTTATCAAATTTCCTAACCATTTCAAAGAATATGTCCTTGTAAACATTTGGAATTTTACTCAAGTCAATGGTGGAGCCAAAGGACATGAGAATGGCTCCATGTTCACTTGCCCCATCCAAATAGTCTTTGAATTGGGAATTCAATTGTTGAGGTTGCTGCCAACATTGCATCCCACCGATTAAGACGAAATTCGGAGGTAAAGATCTGTCACAATAGAAATAATATCCTCTGTAGAATCCTCACCACAAAAACACAAACAGCATATACGGATGAAGAAAATGATGATAGAAATGACATTACCTTGCAAAATCCGTTGCATGATGAGCCTACACAAATTGCAAAAAAAAAACGGAAAAAGAAATGCATGAGATCAAAATTAGAATTCCTTGACTAATCATAATCGGTTAATAGCATAAAGACGGAAAGGAACGGCTTCAAATGTGATACAATTGGATAAAAATAGAAAGGATTCACTTTTTTCTTATGTAGGTACAATGTACAATCAGAAAATCAATTAAATGAGACATTCAGACCATTCAGAGATAGTTTCTCTGTATATAAGGGAAAAAATATTTAAGCTTCTTACATTAATAAAAACGAGACTGGCATTTCTCTCGATTTCAAGCATGGACGGAGCAGACTCCAATTTAAAAGCCTCTTTCATCAAACTTTCCATTCGGGGATAGAAATTTGACTGACGAAAATGAAACCAGTACAAGGGCCAAAAGTAGTTTTTAATTCGTTCGTACAGTCCCATGGGGAAATTGAAGACTTCCATCTTAGAAAACACACACACACAAACACAAACACATTTTTTATTCCTTTATTGTCATCAGTCTATCTGTCTCTGGATGAATAAATTAAAAATGCAGTTGCCTTCACTTGATTGTTTTCTTTTGTTCTTTGTACCTGTTCCGGAATCCAAGACGTTTCTGTTGGAGCACCATAAAGATCATAATACCACGGCATAATGAGCGAAGAATCGAAAATGATGTATTTGGCCTTAAAATGATGAGCCACCACCAGACCACAGTCACTCATTCCACAATTATTGATGACCAGGTCAAAGGTTCCATTGTAAATGAGTTGATTCAGAGGAACATCATCCGGACTACTCAAAACTTTCACACACGTCTTGTACGTCACATCAAACAGGTGAGCCCAATGAAGACTTTCCCGCTTTGCTCGTCTATCCGCCAGTCTGTCCACACTGAACGTCTTTGACATCAAATCCACCACCGTTTTCGGAGCCAAATGAACGATATTTTCATTCTCAAATGGTTTCTTTTCATATGAACTAAGGAATGTCACGTTATGGCCACGATCTGCCAAGGCAGAGGCATATGGCTAATTCATTAATAAAAAAAATTCAATTTTTTTAGGCCCATCAAATATGTACATATCGTAATTTTGGAAATCACAGACTTTGAATTTTTTTAATGTTTTCCCTTACCCAAATGCTAATTTTATGCGAAAAAGAGCCACCGGCAAAGAAAAAAAGGATATTTGCTCCATTTGTGACGGGTACAAATTCACTGAGGCCAATACTGAATAGAACAATGAGACTCGACACCGCCAATTTCCTGGACATTGACACCATGTTTTGTTTTTTACTTGAATTAAATGGTGAAAAATTGTCCTTGTCGTGCGGATCAACACACGCCTATGTGTTGATTGTTAATCGAAAAAAGATAGAAAGAAGAGAGACAACTATTAATGGAGACGAAGAAGAAGAAAAAAACACTTGTGAGTCAACTCGAGTCTCTGCTCATTCTGACTTTCATACGAAATTTTCTTGTAATTTTATTTTTTCCTCAAATTTCTCATCTCTCATTGCACATTGAGGATTAATAATGTATTATTGAATGAACAGAGTGTAAAAAAACGACTTAAGTTTTTATCCTAATCTAAATTTAGTCAAGTTGATTACAATATTCCACGTGTTTATATATGGAGAGATTAGGTTTACATATTTTTTTACATGGAACTCTTGACTCTCGTCTGTTTGTTAGTGAGACCTTATAAAACTATAAACTATAAACCATAAACATTGACCGATATTTACACAGACACAATAAATGGCTCATCGTATACGTTTGGATTTTGATATCACTCATTTTTTTTTTTTTTTCGATTTGTCGATTGTCACAGCGTCTCCGTCTCCGTATATCTAATCATTACACAATATTTGTTTTCATTTCCAAATTTATCATAAATATATATATAATATGTAAAAATGTTGCTCCTTCGTCCATGTACAGATACAATTGTCAATGACAATGACTCGTCCTCTCAAGTACAGATATATAGTCCTTCACACGTTCCCCCTGCATGTATCTCCTAATCTCTCATCACAGTCCAACTACATAATCCCCAGCACCTAAATACCATAAAAATCAAAAATATCACACGTGACTCGGGAATTTTTTAAGTAACTCAAAGCCGGCACGAGCTGAAATGACCATTATCGGACACTAAAATGGGAGTCTGTGGCTCCAAAGGTTCAATTCTAAATAACTTTTAAGCTCATTTAAAATTCATATCTGTAATCCATTATTACGTATTTATCATTTATAAATATTTATGTAGTCATTTTTTTGTGAAATATCAGATAACAATAGCCGCTGGATTTTGGATTACTATTACAATTTACGTAAGTGTGGAAAACAAATGGTTCCATTAAGACTTTTTTATTGTAATCTCCATTATTTTTTTTTTTGTTAAACTTGAACCAGCTCGTGGCTTGTTAAACAACTCGTGTGTACGTGTGTACAATTGAAATTGATAAGGAACCGAGTCAATAATGAATGGTGGATAATTCTGGATGTTGTGAACTGTAGGGAACAGATTCCCCGTTAAAAATAGCACTAGTAACTGTCAGAAAAGTTTGATGGTTACGTATTTTTATTTTTCTACTTGTTTTGACCTGAAATTCAATGATTGAAGACACTCCGTGTACCATGATGTCTATACATTTATCGTTGGGCATTAATCTCAACTTCAAAAAGTGAAGTGAATTTTGTCAATAGACCCCATTCAGAGATGACAGAGGATAAACTCTCAATTTCAATTTGGCACTTCACAATTCATAATGCAAAGATAAAAACAGGGAAAAAGTATACACGTCCTTACTCCTTACACTTGATGTGTGTATGAAATGAACTTTATGGACAAAGAGCACGTAGGACAGAGCCGTGTACAGTACAATGTACAGTACAATGTACTGTGTAATGAATGATAATGATAAACATTTAAACCACAAAAGGAAGAAAATACATACATGAGAAGAAAAAAGGGGTCTCAAATATCTCGACATAACATACAATTTGATTCGTTGTTAATTTGTTTGTTCAAGCTTTATTATCAAAGTGACATTCAAGTGACAACAATAAATAATCATTATTTAATACAGGCTGGATGTGCGAGTATGTCATTTTGAATTATCTGATCATGCTTTCATTCCTCTCTCTCTCTCTCTCTCTCTCTCTGTCTCTATCTCACACACTCCACTCCCATGGCATGGCTGAGTCCGTGTAACAAGTGAGCTTACATTACACACACTCTCCTATTTTTTGGGGCCATTTTAATTATAGTTATGTCCATACAGTTATTATTATTATATCATATCAAGTCAAGAACAGGAACAGCAACTTATTCCATGTAGGTACAACTCGGAAAGTCCATTTTATATATACGTATTACGTACCTATATATTTCATTTATGTGCTCTCTCTCTCTCTCTCTCTCATATGTACAGAAACAGATACAGATACAGGACTTTGAACTTGCAATGGGGATGGAATGGAGTTTTTTCGCGTGATTTATGTCGCTCGCAACTGGGAATGCGAATAAGAAGATTTACAATTTACAATTAACCAAACAAAGTCCTAAGGATTTGAAATACAAAATACACACTACGAAACTAAAACTAAAGCATGTGATGACGCTATGCTTTCATACACAGATACAGAAACAGAACACCAAGAATCAATTATGACCTTTAGTATATTATATAAGTTCAGTATATGAGTATAAAGCAGCATCCGTTCCGTATTATCGCTACCACTATTTTAATAGTACAGAATAATCATAATTCATTCACAATATAGCGGTTCATTGAGTGGTTGACGTATTTACGCAATTACAAATATAGAAGCAGTTTTTAAAAATGTGAATTCCGTACATTCATAATACGATATCAACGTGTCAAAGGGAATTCGGATGTAAAGAGTAAAGAGTATAGAGTAGGGATAGATTCCCAGGTTATTAACTCTCGACTTTCAATGGAACTGGAACAACTAAATGACTTGTCTCTCAAGATGTTGTACACATTTCCATTTACTCATATTGTACTCACGTTCCCACATGAAAAATGACAGAATTTATTTATTTTTCTAGGCACCACATTTAATAAACCCTCAACTAGGGTTGGAGTTAGAGTTGTGTGTGTTGTGTGCATGGAGAACGGTGTTTTTTTATTAATTGCAATGTGTTTCTTCACACCAGGTGGTCAAACGGAAAGGATTACTTTCTTAATGGGTTGAGATATCCAAAGCTTACACGGTACACACTACAAATTCAAATACAGACAACCCCGTAATTGTTACTTACACAATCTGTCTCTCTCTCTCTCTCTCCCTCTCTCAAGCTGTAAACCTAAAAATCCAATTTTGATATTTTGAATTCGAATCTATACAGGGTAACAGAGTAAAGAAATGTCGGCCTGAGCTTTATCAAAGATTTTTTTCTTGTAGGTACAGATATCTTCAATGGTACAGATATCTGTAGAGATTCGGACGTCAAACAAAGAGTTTTTAAAAAACGCTTTCGGTACGTATTTAAGTTATGAAAATGTGTGTACAGATTACAGATGGAGAGGAATCCTTTATTCACTTAACTGTTGTAGAATCCTTTTTAACTCGACCGTAAGTCGAGTTTCTGTACACGCTTAAGTAGATAGTTGTACATATACGGTACGGGTTGAGCGAGTAAAGAGATGAAGAAGGGGAAAATCCATTGTGAGTGCTGGATTTTTGGATTTGGATTTGGATTTTACATTTTATCTCTTGTGCTTGTCCCTTCACCTTCATCCGGCCATGCCATGCCATCCAGTCGGTCGGTTATTCTGGAGATTTATTTTCTCTCACTACTTTTCTTTATATGCGTAAGTATCTGTACGTACATTGAAATATAATTTAGTGAAATAAATTACAATGTACGGCTGCACCGTACTTTGTAGTTTTGTACTTAAATAGCAACAAGTTTATCATTTCCCATGCATTTTTCTACCGTACCGTATGCAATGGATGTAGTCGTCGAATGAAAGTGATTTCAGCTTTCAACTTTCACTGATGAACATCTTGAAGGCTGCAACGATTTTAGTAATCTCTTCATAACCCATGACCTAAACTAACCTACACAATCTCTCTCTCTCTCTCTCTTCAACAGTCATTGCAATTTGTTTCCGCAGACTATCTAAAACCATCTAACGACACATTATACAATGAAAATTAATGAAAGAACATTACGAATGTGAAAGTACTACTCGGAATTCCAACTGTTCACCTCAACAAGCATTCTAGCTCTTTTTTTAATATTCTGTGGCACAACTAACAATTCTTGGGTAAATTGAAATCCCAAATTCCAAATGATCAAGTTTACCATGTTTTAATCATTACATGTTAATTATTAGTATTAGGAAGGAGCAAAATCTACCTGTTTTTTTGTGTAACAAGTTAACAAGTCTCCATCCTTTGTGCTGAGAGTCAGTTACGAATTAAACAAAATGAAGCTGGACTCATAATTCTAGTTGTACAACAATTGGGTTGAGAATTAAACTAAGAGATTACACATGCAACATCCATGTACAATTAGGAAGATGAAAAAGCTCCAGGAAAAAAATATATTCAAAGTAGATTTAATCCTGCTGAGTTGACTTGATTCTTGATTCAGGGAATCAAAATGCTTCTCCTTGCATTTTAAATTCTCATCCCCCTGTCCCCAGATCCAGTCCGGACAGGAAAAGTCCTGAAGACAACGAGACAACCCGATGGCAATAAGATGCCTCCAAGTATACATACGATAATGGAGAAAAAGAAAGAGAGAGAGAGAGAGAAAGAAAAGCTTAAAGACATAAGTTACATTGCGGCTTCTTTTAACTATTTAACTATTTAACTCTTCCCAATTGGAAGATCATAAATCCTACTGTGGATTCCTTTGATATTTAAGGATTACACGACACACTGTTGTCCAGGGCCTTCTTCTTCTCTACCTCTATATGTCTGCCGCATTCTCCCTTCCCTTCACTTATTTAAATACATACATGCGTATGTGTAAGTACATACTCACTGTATGCGTAATAGTAATAATTCAATGTACAGATTAGAGAGTGTCCTTTTATGCATGGACCGTAGAATCCAGCATTTGATTCAAACTCCGAGCGTAATGTCTCAAGTACTTAGGCAGGTTAACTTCTCTCTCTTTCTCTCTCTCTCTTTCACGAAAGATCCCTTATCAGTGCAACTTACACAAGCGTTGAGTTGACAATCCACCAAATTCTCAGTCACCATCACCATCATCATCATCATCATCAACAACATTTCCCCAAATAAAAAAATCCAGGATTCTCCAGCTCTTGACTCAGACTCTTTGTGAAGGGAAGCTCAAAGGTATGAGTAAGAAATAAATTTAATGTGTATTCTTGATTCCGTCGCAATCCACTCGTGTTCATTTCATACTAATTTTAAGTCTCCGTACATTTTCTCGGAGTCGCATATGTATGCATCTATCTATATCGTAATAAAATGTATGATATCCTACATAATGTATCAGTTGTTATTTACGATATGTAAAAAAAATGTGGTTTGGTTAGGAAATTTCATGTGCACATTCATCACAATGTTTTTGATTCACTTGCGTATTTCATATTTCCGTATGAAAGGACTAATCGTTTTGTAATCCGAGTCATAAGTTGAATTTAAAGTTGTGCATTTCAGATTTAAGAAGCTTTTTATATGGTACATGTACATGTATAAAAAATGGAGTAATAATTCACCTCTGTGAACTTGAATCATGTACTTTAACATTTTAAATAGTTTAATCTCTGGCTCCAAGATAATGCTGAGTGTGCATGTCTTTTGATTTTAAGCCAGTTGAACCATATATATACCTGGTAGTTTACAGTTTATTCATATAAGTAAAACATTACTGTTGGTAAAAAAATTCCTTTGTCGCGAGGTGAATAAAAAACTAGGTCTATGGGTTGGTTGATGGTTGGTTTACTAAACACAGCCACGGCGGAATTGAAATGAACTCGAATTTTGAATATACCGACTCAAAAATATGTACAATGAATTTTTTTTTGTATAGCTTTTGAGTTTCCTTTTCGTTCTAGCCAAAGAAGATGATGATGATGACCTTTGTTGGATGTGAAACTAAAAGTGAGTCAAGATGTAGGAGCATAAATGAATGGGAATTCCATATAAAGGTAAATAATATAAAAATTGTGTAATAAACATAAAAACTTGTACGGATTTGGAGGTAAAATGGTAAGAGTTTTGATGACATATCTGAATATTCTGATGGTGATGATGGCGACGAAAATGAAATGAAATGAAAAAAAAAAAAAAGACGGAGACAATAGCGAGAAGGAGATTCATTCTCGACCACCGCCCACACAATTTACCCACAGTTGATTTTGAACTTCAACACCCAAATTATCTCCTTGTCCTCCCTTTTGTCTTTCTTCTCAACGAACGAACGAACGAACGATGTGACATCATTCGAGCTGAACAGAGAGAGACTGAAGACACCAGGGCAGTGTAAATAATGGACACACAATAGACTTCCTACCCATACCCATATGTTTATGTTTATGACTTGCATTCAGTCATAGTCATGATATTTCCCATTATACTCCTCTCCATATATTCTGTATACAATGAAGCAAACGGACTCCAAGACACAGACACACATTGGACATTGGAGTTGAGACAAGAGGAAATTAGACATTTCCACAACCTTTTAGGAACAATTTCAACTCGCAATTGTATTGTATGCAAATGAGCAGTTACATACGATACATTTCAATGTACTCTCCAGCTCTGACTATACGATATGCGTAGTTTTTTCTCATTCTATCTGTATATGTACGATATATGTTTCCATTTCAATTTGTCCATATTTGATTGCAAATTAAAAATTCTACTCGTTTCTTTCTGACTATTAATAAGACATAAGGAGGAGGAGAAAACTGAATTAAAAATGTACAGGTTAATTTGAGTAAATGGAAGGAAAGTGAGAGGGGAAAAGTGCCGTAATAAATAGAAATAGAAGTGCATCTGTAAATGGAAGCTTTTAGAGAGCATTTCTTGCATAATAATTAAACGTATGCTAAAAGTTGAGTTGGGTTGCCTATTTTCTACTTGAACTTCAATTCGTACTTGAATCCGTATAAATTAATTACAATGCTAAAAGCAAAAGAAAGGGATACATACGCCATACGATTACGATATATGCTGCATAGGTAAATAGGTATAGATAGAAACGTTTGAGAGTTGCATATTGTTATTGGGAGTGTTCAGGTTCAACATCGCACAGTGTGTGTCTCACATTTGTACTTTATAGTTAATGAAGGCGTCTGCTCAATTGACGGTTGCAGGGCACAAGTAAATAAAAGTAAATTAGGGGAAATTTAAGTAACCTTTTGACTTTTGACTTTGTATTTCCATAAGTAACAGCTTTTTCTTCTCTGTCTTCTCTGACGATGAGAGAGTTGGACGGTTGTAGTCTTGTACATAGATTGTAGACATTGTAGTGAGTAAAAGGATTACGATAGGTTAGGGAACTCTGGACGACGACCCAAGATTCACCAACAACAACCAAAAGAGTTTTCAAGAATGAGAAAGAGACGAAGAGAGAGAGAGAGAGAAAGAAACAGTAAGAAACAAGTTTGTAAATAGTCCCAGGGCAAATTCTCACCGCAGGAGTAAAAGGTTTTCTCTGCGGACGATGGATTTTTGATGTGATCACATGTGGTGGGAGAATAGGGCGTCTTGTCATGGACAAACAAATGTGAACTGGGATGTGGTTGACATTTCACATTGCTCGGGTGACATTGACAGCCCCAATGACAATCATCCTGTGCATCATCATCTCCTCACATTTGAATTCAAAGTCGAGCAGTGTACTACAAATCACAACATGAAATCATCTCTCTCTCTCTCTCTTACTCTCACTCTCACACTCACACATGTACACTGACGTCTCTCAGCCTTTACGTATAAGTACCCATAGACATTGCATTAAACATTTCACATGAATTTTATGCTTGCATTCAATTATATGTACATATTTCAGAATGTAATAAACTCTTTCCCTATCTCATAATACAATTTCCTGCCCTTTTACGCTGATCCAGAGATTTCCTTCTTTTTTCCTTTGATATATATTCCTTCGAACGTTTGAAGACGTTACAAGTTGGCAGCTCTCTTTTTTGATCTAGACAAAAAAAAATATATGCATCATTCAGTTTGGGAACTTCTCTCAGATAGTTCATTCCGAGTTGAGTTTTCTATTTCTCCTATTTCTACTTCCAAGGAACTATTAATGGAATTTCATCAGATCTAGTCTTGGGATACTTATTATACCATTTTTATTTGACAATACGCTTTTTACTAAACATTGTTACTTTTTTGAAAGTTTGTAAGCACTCCTTTGATCTTTCATTCATGTTGTCTGTGTGTGTGTGTATAGAATTTCGAATGTTCTCCTGTCCTCCTCTTTGCTAACGATAAGTGTCCATGTCACTTTTTGAATGGGGAAATGGGGAAAGAACTCAAATGTTTTAAATAGCTTTGAAATGTCTATGACATTTCCTACACATTCATCCGTGCACACTTTACTGTTTTGTATTCAAACTTATGAGACGAAGAAAGAAAACTTCAAGTTTGACACTCGAAGCAAAAGGAAAGAGATTTTTTCTTCCCTTCTCGTCCCGTCAACAAAAACGAACGTCCTCCATTCATTTGAACGTTTTCCATGTAAATATTTCTGGAATTTGAATCAAATCAGTAGAAAAACTCGTATAAAATTCTTGATTTCCCCTTGCTGATGAGTAAAAGTCTTAACGAATGTTGAAACCAGAAAAAGATGGAATAAATTTCAGTTCAATGATTTTATTTTTGCACCGTTTTGGGGGGGGGGGGGGTTTGGGGGGTACACACTGTAAAATGTAAAGTGTAAAGAATTGTAATAGATTTGATTAGAGTGGGTATAAAATAAAATCAAAGTCATTGGTTTCACCAAAGCCCATAATGAAACGGAGAAACCAGCGGATTTTTTTTTCTGTGAGGCTCATAAATTTAAAGTGTCTTAAAGTTGTAAACGGCAATGAAATAAATTAAGCGAGTTCCTGTGGTTTCTCTCTCTCTCTCTCTCCATCTGATTTTGATTCTGATTCGTCCATCGTCAAATCGTCTTCATCTCCGCAACCTACTCTTGTTCTTTATGGGGAAGAACATGTTTTTTTCCAACTGATTTAATCCAAAAACGGCAATGTAGTCATTGAGACAAAGTCGCTGTGTTCTTTTCAATTGTTATTACCCTCAAAGATCCACCAGATTGATTCCCTATACCATAATCTCCATGTCCTATTAGAACGTTACGCTAGAACATTCTGCATAATTCCTCAATTTACTTCAAATCACTAAATGCCTTTTTATTACAACGAGGGAAACTGAGACTCTGAAAGAAACTGACGATGAGGTTGAAACTTGAAAGAAAAAGAAGGAGAAAGAGAGAGAGAGAGAGAGAGAGAGAGAGAGAGAGAGAGAGGAAAAAACAAATTTCAAATTTCTTCTTTTTAGCCTTAAATGTGTGGCTAATCGTTTCATGGTCCTCTAAATGTTTTTCCTTATTCACCACCACTTGATTCCTCTTTCTCATTTCTTCCATTTTATATATACAATGGCAAAGGCGTTCAGAGTGTCATCAAGTTTTCCCCTCCTCTAAATCGTATCAGGCAAAGTTCACGTGAACTCAAATCCCCTAAAAAGAAACTTTATCTACAACGGACAGAACTTTTCCTTTCTCAAACTTATACAAACTGTATACATTGAAAAGTTCATGTCAGTTATGTAAAAAAGAAATGCATTCGCCAATTTTCGTATGCACTCTTTCACTATTATTTATGTAACCTTGAGAATCCTCAATTAAACCTCAAATTCAATTTTCAACAGCAATTTAGCATTATAATTGATAATTGTGTCTGTATTATAGACTATTCCCAAAGGGTTTTCCTATGCAAATCCAATTTACTCATACCAAAAAGATTTCCATTTAATTTCTGTTCAAAATTCAATTTCCGTTTAGTATTTAAATTCTAATTTGTAAAAAAAACCAATGTGTGAGAATTAATAAAGGCAATTTCCGTCAACTAGAAAATATTTGATTATAAAATGAGATAATTCAAGGGATTTGAGGAAGGAGAATCAAATTAAAATATCATTAATCATTTCCACAGATATATTAACATGATTATCAATAAGTTTTTTTTATTGACTCCATGGGAATTTCTTTGAGGATGAATTGTGAAGGGATTATTACGGATTTTTTTTCCTGGTCAAAATTCCCCACAAAATCCAGTAAATGGTGTGTAATTTGATAGTTGATTATCGGTTTAGTCTGCGGATGCTGTCCATTGTCCTTTGTGAGGGTTTGACTACGAAGCGTGAAGATTGAATTTGTCCATTGAGCTTTCTCCATTGCCATAAATTAGGTGTCACTTTGAGCGCACAGTTCCGATAGAAAAGGGAGCTCATATATAATCATAAGGAGCGTCCCAACCAAATGTATAGTGTGTAAGTTTAGCCATTAAAAAAAAGTAGTAGTTTAGAGTTTGGTGAAGTATCTCCAAGAAAATGAGAGAGAGAACAAATTGCTCTGGTTTTTTTTATTCACTTTCACAATCCTCAATAACATGAATAGAAAACAGCAATAACGCCAACAATAACAAAGAAAGAGAGAGAAAACCGTCGGACCAGCGGACATTTGAAAAGAGTATAGTACAGAAAATGGTGATGGAGACAGAAAGGAGCCGATTGCTAAAGTCGAGCAAGCATACGATACAGAAACACACAGAAAACTGCAATGCAATGCAATGTTGGGAATACAAATAGAGTATAAGTATATATATAGAAAGTAAATGGAAAGATCTAGCTGGAAAGTTATCGGTTGACTGGACAAGTTTCTCATTCTTGATGAAGCTGGACAACGAAGTGAAGACGGATAAGGAGAAAAAGAAGAAGAAGAAGAAAACGGACAACCTCAAGTAGTAGGAGGAGCAAAAGACTGTTTTCCATACAAATAAGAGTTTGTGAATACAAAATACAAACTACACACTACAATGACGACAATGAAGATTCTCAAACTCATACCATATTTTCCTCTGTATCATTCAGACTCGGTGTGGATAAATGAAAATCCCTTTTGCTCTTTGGCTGGATGCAG
The DNA here is from genome assembly GCA_034699125.1 of Gisinianus flammeolus. Classification (NCBI taxonomy): domain Eukaryota; kingdom Metazoa; phylum Arthropoda; class Collembola; order Symphypleona; family Katiannidae; genus Gisinianus; species Gisinianus flammeolus. The sequence goes on along the minus strand of JAIUND010000184.1, from coordinate 3,786 downwards.
AACCCAACAATTGCGTTGTTACTTCAATATGTCTTTACATTGAATATAAGTATATTTTAGATTTAGACCATGTGAGCACTGGTTAAATGGACTATTGGACTATTGGGATATTCTTTGCTTGTATTTAATATTTTTTTTTTTTTTGGGGGGGGGGGGGGGTTCTTCTTCTCCTTTTACCTTTCGGGTTTTTGAATCTCGTCTCAGTCGTCTTGGTTTTCGTCCGTTCATGCCATCATCATTCTTTGCACTATTGTGGATTTTGTGGAGTTTGTAGTGTATAGTGAAATGATGCAGTGGGTAATAATGTGTGTTGATCAAACGTGAGTGCAGGCACTTGAGATATTTCTTATATAGACTTTCCCAAAAACTTTCTGTGTGCACAATAGAAATTTCGCTTTTGCTTTTGCCATCGGTGCCATTCACACACACAATTCATCCCAAGTTGCCTTCCACACTGCTCTACTGCTCTGTGAGTACAAAATTGTCTTCCATCTCTCTCTCTCTCTCTCTCATCCAACCATCCAAAATGCTTTGCTATATTTCTATTCAAACGTACATCGAGCTATAGCAGCCAGTCCAGAACCTAAAGTCCAGGGCGGAGATTCTTTATAAAATGGGGAATACACACGACTGTGTAATATTTGGCTGTCAGTATGGATATAATGAGAATAAATGTGCATTGTATTTCCATTACGGTAGCTCTGCATCATATTTGTATGGCACAGATACTGCATTTCATTCTCTTCTCTTCTCTCCAATCTTATGGTATTTCACTATTTGTACAAAGTCTACAAAGTCCAGTACTCGATTCATAAATTCATAGAGTTTTTTTTTCTTCTTTTTTTTGGTTAAAAGCAAAGTTTCCATGGCTTCAAACTCCACATTTCCCACTGGTTTTCCCCGACCGACTACTTATCGGAGAGCATTAAAGGAATGAAAATAATGGTTGAAATCTTGAAAGATTCTTCCTCTTCAAGTTCATGCTCATGCTGGGTGGTGAGGACTAGAGATTTTTCTATATAGTGTTCAGTTTTGAACAGATATTAAAAAGTATACGATACACACAAATACGCTCTCGTTCTCTTTCTCGTTCCCTCACTTCATTCATGAAAGAATGGGAAGGATTCCATCGGCAATATCTATAAATGCTTCAACTTCTTCCCGACAAAGATATACAATATACATACAAGTTATTTGAGTATCGACAAAGTGAAGATGGTCGATAAATACAGAAAATATATGTAATAGTAAAATACAGATCGAATGAGGAGGAGAGAAAGATGAAGTTCATATGCAGAACTATTAGATAAACATCCCGCGTTCCATCATTCACATTCACACAACTTTTCTTCTTTTTTTTTGTTTAGTTTTTAGTTTTCGTTTTGTCGTATGGGCGTCTTTTCTCCATCTCCTGCAAATGCAAAAAACACCCAGTATAAAAACTACTTGAATTTCCATTCCATCTAAAAATCTAACTCAATTCATGGAAACGAAAAATCTTTTGGGGAATCCCAAACCAAATTGTCATTTATTTGCTCATGTAATAATGGAGAAATGTGACAGGGGACTTGAAATGCTTTTTTATTTATTTAAAAACTTGAGAGTTGGTCCTTTTGTCAATTGGAATGCAGTGAAGGATTTTGGCTGAGTGCGGTGGATATTTATGTGAGTTATGCATAAAATGCATGCATATATTTGTGCATGGATTTTCCTTTAAAGAGTGTCAATAGGGTTCTTTTGCTATGCATTTTGCAGTTGAATCGCCCACAGCCCACAGCCCACAGAGAAACACAAAATGAATTGTGGGCTGTTTATTTATTTACTAGATATAGTTTGTTTATTTAGTATTTTGCCCTCAAAAAGAAAATGTTAGATTTTCTAGATCGGAGCTCCTTCAAGTCGTCACAGTCCCAGTTTGTAGAGTATTTCATTTGAACTGAAGTGTGTGTGTAGTTTTTAGTACGGATTGTGATTACTTTCCCAAGTTTCCCATTGTCCATTGTAGAAAAGAAAGAAGCGAGTGCTCTTGAGATGACGGTTGAACTGACTTAAAATCATTCAAACTGACGTTTTCCCTTCCCCGTCATCATCGTCATCTCATCCATTACGCCTCTGGCAGACTTCCATTGAAAAAATATGGAAGATGTGAAGAATTGAGAAGAATCCAAAGGAATGGAAAATGGAGAATGGAGAGCAAAAGTCCAAAATGAAATGAGGAATCAATTTTAAAGAATTTTTACACACAGAGACGGCAGACAAGCAACTCAAATATATGAAGAATAAAGGAAAACAAATCCTAGCTGACCTTCCTTGTCGTTCAAAATTTTAAATTTTGGAATGTTTTTTTGATTTCTTGTTATTGTTATTGTTTTTTGTGAGGCTTTTCTAAACTCTCAATTCCATCAGGAAATTGACACATTTACAATGTACAATTTTTACATTCCACACATTTGCAACTGTAAACTGTAATATACTGACTACTGAGTATTGAGTAGCAGTCAAAAGATTAAAAACAAAATTCCTGATGAGGAAATTAACTGAAGTCAGGCCGTAAAGAAATAAAATTTAGTTGACATGTAACGATGGTAAGCAAATTCGTATTAGAATCCAAAGTGCAGGGGGAAATAATAAAAAAAAGTAAATGTAATGAGATCGATGTTGAATCTCTTTTGTTTATATGACTCACCCCTATGATTTGTATCAGTAGAGCATCCACAATCTGCATCCTCAAAAAAAACAGATACTGATATTCGTGTTTCCCCAATGAAATGTGAATCATAAATAAAACTTGCTGCCAATAACCTTCAAGGTGGGAAATGTTCCAAACTTTTTTTTAAAGTGTCATAATTTGTATCGTTTTTTTTTCTTGTTGGTCGTGGATGGAGCAGCTTGTACATGAAAACTGAAAACCCTATTGAAGCCATTTCAAAATAATGGAGCACAGTCAACCAGCCAACAGCCAACCAGCAGTAGATACAAAACTAAACAACTAGATTTTAAAACCGTTCCTTGAGACCTTCAACTCGAGTGTTGGGGATTATTATTATTGTGATGTGTGTGTGTGTTTCGTACACGGCCCACCATTTCATTACCAACTCTCTCTGTACAGAGCGGACTTTCCTCGGTTATTACCATTCCCCATGTTACATAATATCATTTGGTTTAGAACAGTGTTCGAGGAACATAAATAAGGTCACTATCGCCCAATTTTTTACACACAAAATCCTTGTTACTTTTAAGCGGTCGCCGTACCGTAAATTCATAGGGTTATTCCATATTTTGTACATACTTTTCATTACTACAAGTTACAATTTTGAAGTATCTTGCAATGGAAAAATTGTACTGTGTATATGCAATATGTACATGCATTATTTAGAAGTGTATCTAGATGATGCAGATATCGTATGTACGGCGAGTACATTTATCTGACAGGGAAAAGAAAGGAAAATGAACCTTTACCTTTAGCTCTAGGTAACGTAATCACATATTTTTTACAAATTCAATTAATTATTATTGTAATATTTTCATTAGATATTTGTTCTTCACCTTCGCATTAGAATTATCGCAACAAGCATGTATGCATACAGATGTACATTGCCAAGGGCAAAACCCCTTCAATCAATGTATGTAGTTTATTGCCATTATAAATATTTTGAAATATGAGAAATAATGACTTGATAATGAATCATTATAGCAAAGAGTTTTAAGTAAACTTTATGGAAGAGTAAAGTGAAGCGCGGGATATTTTTGAATATTCGTTGTACAATGTGGAAAATCGTGTTAGAA